>CAJNSZ010000011.1:239959-252384 GCA_905329745.1 Rotaria sp. Silwood2
TAATAACACGTATTAAGTAATGGAAACATTTAGTCTGTTTCATCCGTTAGTGAAGTTTTACACAAAAACTGTTTTTATCGAAATTTCATTATTATGATACCAGCTGAATAGGGATGAAATAGCACAGAAAAACAGAGCTTCGCTTTCTCTATCACCTCATAAAAACAGAAAATTCCATCAAGCCTTCTATACGAAATTGAGATGCGCCCGCCACTACTTTTGGGTACCCCTAAGTATATTAGCTCCAGCTTTGAGCTGACTGGACTCGGTCCATGTAACTGAGACTGTTGTGTATCTATTTGAAATTAAGAATCGTACTTTGATAAAAGTTCTAACTTATACTATTAAAAATTCTATTCTTAAATCTATATATGAACACAATAATAAATAAAATATAAATAACTGTTTGCAAATATTTCTTTGACAATGAAAAATTATTATGAATGTTACAAGAGACTACTAATTCATTAAATGTATTGCAAAACAAGTCGTACAAAACAAAAACATTTCTTTTTATTACAGATATGTATGGGACAATTTAACAACTGGTTATATTCAAGGAATGTGTGATCTTGTAGCACCATTACTTGTCGTTTTCGATGAAGGTTATTAGAAACACCTTTTTTGAATAGAATATCTATAATTTTTTTTTGTTTATTTGATATTTAGAAGTGATAGCATATAGCTGTTTTTGTTATTTAATGAAACGTCTTTTACCAAATTTTCCGCATGGAGCTGGTATGGATGAACATTTTGGTCATATGCGTTCATTATTACAAATTCTTGATTTTGAACTTTATGAACATATCCATCGTACAGGAGATTTTACGCATTTCTATTTTTGTTATCGATGGTTTTTATTAGATTTTAAGCGTGGTAAATAATTTTCTTTTTGAATAAATCAATATATAAACTAACTTTTCTTTTTTAAATAGAATTTATTTATGGCGATATCTTTTTGGTATGGGAAACAATAGCTGCTGCTCGACGAACAGTTTCTAAAAGATTTGTTCTATTTATTGCATTAGCTATGTTAAAAACTTATCGAGAAATTATATTAGATAATCGAATGGATTTTACAGATATTATCAGATTTTTTAATGGTATATTTATCATATTCTTTTATCTTTTGTTTTAGAGATTGTTTATCTGCTTGTTTTTTTATTTTTTATAGAAATGGCTGAACGTCATGATACTCGTGAAATTTTACGTATAGCAAGAGAATTAGTGCTTGAATTACAAAATTTGGTTGATAATAAATAAGAGAGAAAAAAGATGAGAATGTGAAAAAATATCATAATGTTTTCTTTTTTCTAGCCGTCATTGTGTGTTGTTAGTTATTTTTCCTTATTATTAAAAAACAAAACAAATTAATATAATTATATTTATTAGTCTTTATTTTTTGACGTTGTTTAACTTAGCCTACTGTTCCACAGATATATATATATATATCATGTGCAATTATTACAGTTGATTGTTGTGACTTAAAGATATATTTAATTTATGTCGTTTTATTTATCGTTGTTGTTTAAAAAAAATAAATATAAAGTACATATTGAAAATTTATATTAATATTTTGATTAAACAGTTAATATTCAATCTGACCAAATAGCTTCATCTAGTAAAATCAAGTAACATTTTATTTATAAATACAGCTATTAATCTATATTTAGTTTATAAAATTAAGATAAATCTAATATTTATAAAAAATAAATAAATTAAAGAATAAAGAAAGATTTTCATATTCTATCTGACAAATTTGCTTGCACTATCGGTAGTAGATTGCTTCTGGGAGAGCAACTAATTGTATACGGTGGGGTATTGGGCGTTCGAAAGATCGTCGACCATTCAAGTATCGAAGTGCAGCCAGTTGATTGTCGATTTAGTGCCTATTATATCAACATTAGAGACTTCAAAGCATCAAATACGGGGAAATCATTGAAGTTGTTCATAAAAACAAAAGAAAAATGGTTCTTGTGTTATCTGTAAATTGAATGTAGTTTGATGAAGGAACTCCATGAAGAGAATCAAGACATTTTATTTTGCTGAGCATTATTTGTTCTAACAAATAAGATTATTTCTGTAATTTCTAAGCATATTAATCCTGATAGAAATCTTTTGAACTACTTAAATGTTTTTCCAGGTGCTTCCTACCTGTTATCATCAAGAAGAAAACTCAAACAATACTGCTGTTGCAAACTTTTGTCCACTACTATATATCGAAAAACTTTTCCTACATACTTTTTTTGTCTATCTCTGATACTATTATTTTTTGTGAACCAACTAAAAAAAAATGAGGTTTTTATCATATTACTCTGTTGTTCTGTGTATTCATGAAAAAAAAATAATTTGTATCTATGATTGACAGACTAAAATAATAATAAAATTAGATAGGGAATATCTTTTTCGGAAAGGCTAAGGAGTTTGTAATAGATGCAACTTTTATCATGAAATGCTTTTGTAGTGAGGTAAGGAAAGAAAATTCAATCTAGTCGTAAATAGTCTGGAAGAGCATTATAAATGGATAATAAAGTATATAGGCAAGTCTAACTACTGTAGCAGTCGAGAATAGAATATTCAAGAGGTCTTTTGATTATTCATTCACTAATTCACATCAATAAAGTACTAAAAGCACTTTATTTATTAATACTTCATATATTTAATACTGACATCTTGTCAGATGGAAAAAGTACTTCATATAATACGCTTCTTTTGATTAACATATCCTATTGTTATATTGAACATTTACCTGTCACTCAAAAGAATTCTTACGTTACTCTATAATTTATTTTTATTTATTTTGGAAGTGAATTATTTTTTTAAAATTTGTATTTTAAAAAGACAAAGATCATAGTTATATTTATGTTTATGTTTTATTATAAACGAGCAATAAACATAAATTAACAATTTTATTTAAAAATCAGATTAAGAATAATAAAATACTGATGAAAGCACATTTCCCATTGTTCGATTCAAGGTGATTTCCATATTGTGATCGTTACAAAATTTGTGTATGATTAATTTTGAACAAGATCAGATATCCATGACTTTCTTCGATGAAGAACATTGTAAATTTCTGATACTACAGATATAATTTCCGTCTAATAACACAACATATTCGCAGTTATTATTCTTCTTTTAATTTACTACACTCGTTCCAAATTAAAATAGCAATCTTTCGAAACACATAGAAGTACANTTCCTATCGGATTACCGTAACAAGGATTCCGACAACTTCCGATAGGATCCTATCGGAAGTTGTCGGACTCTCCAGGGAATCCGATCGGATCCGACTGTCGGATTCTTCGTCCTGGGATGTACTTCTATGCATGTGTACCTTCATATCAATAGTCGACTCCTGTCGATCTCTTGATTTTGTTTCATTTTTTAAGAACCACCATTATGAAATGAACTTATCCAACATAAATATGAAATATCTCATATTTATGTTTCACCAACAACAAAAGTTTCTAATGAAATGATTATATTATCACTAAATATCGAAACTCTTAATGATTTATTACATTCATTTGAATCTACAATGAAAAGTCAAGTAAATTTCTTTTCTATTAATTAATTAAATAAATTAGCAGAATCAATAAATAGCTAAAATATGAAATATTTTTTTATCTATTTATTCTACTTAAATAATTCTTCATTAACTCAACAAATGATAATTTCACGTAAAACATATAAAAAAAAAAACTAATCGTTGTTTCTCATTTTCTGCTTGCTTTTTTTTGTTTAAATGGCAATACATATCGAACACCTTTAATAATAATTTCTTAGTGTGACGTATAATCTAGCTTCTTTTAAAATGAAATTTTGCTTGACGATTATTATTAATTTCATTAACAATAATAACTTCTTCAATATATCGTTGTCTTCGTCTTTCATTTGATTTAGCACGAATAATTCCATTATGATTAATAAAAACTTCTCTATCAACAATATTTATTGTATGTTGTTCCATAATTTCTACTTCTCGTATTGTATATTGTTGATTTTTATGTCGTGATCAACGTTCAATTGATTCAATTTCTGCAACATCTGTTTCACATTGTAATATTTCTAGTTCATTTATCTGATAAAATGTATGTGAACACTATTGAGATTCAATACGTATTGATAATTTTGAACATGAACCATTTGTATTTCCACAAAGTTCTTAATTTATTATTACACTATTTTTATTTGTTAATATTTGATCTATATTATTAAATATAATATGACTTGTACTTGTAATAAACCACGTTTAACAGCATCATCGATATTTATTTCATCATCTGCTATTGGATGCATAAGTAAACTCGTTTTTTATGACGAAATAGTTTTTTTTCGTTATATATGTTCTTGAAGATAATAAACTTTATCAAAAGGTAAATCTATAACATCTATTATTAAATTAAAAAAAAACTTGTTTACATTGATCACGTTAAAAAGATAAAGAATGTTGATCATGAAATTGAACAAGAATTAAATCTTCTTCATGTACTTCAATTATACTCATTTGTTTTTGTGTTGCTCAATAACAAAATATTGTTATATTTGAATTTAATAAAAATGTTTTAATTGCTCTTATGAAATCTAAACGACAATTTGTAACAGAATCCATAACTTATTCAATAAGTAATGTTTTAATACAACTTCATGGATGCTGATTAATTAATTCAGTAAATATTAAACCATTTTCAGTAGCAACATTTATTTGAAGACTTTCACCTGTTAAACTATTTCCATAAAAATATTTTACACGATCAATAATTTCTTAATATGATTTATCTGACAAAAACGTGTTTTTTAACTATATTCATTTACATTATGATCAAATATTTTTTTAATGTTTTTAGTTCTACTTCTTTGTATTTTAATAACCCATTTAAATGTAAATAATTAATTAAACCAAGAAATTCAGCTTTGGTTCTTGATTTGTTGCATTGTTCCATATATTGTCTGAATAATTCATGCTCTTCAACATTTCTTTCCAATCGCTAGAGCATTATTTCAATAAGTTCATCATTATATAATCCAATTTCACTAGCAATTTTTTCTTTGAAATAGACATAATAGTCTCCATTTTTTTATTTGCCATTCCTGTAATATAAGTTTCATTATATAATGCAAGAAGTAAATCTTCATTTATCGAATCCATTTGAATATCATTGCGTCGAAACTCTTGGCATAATTTATTTTTTAATGGAGTCGAGATGGAAAATAATAACTTCTTAAATTCTTTTTCATAAATAAGCATTTGTAAATTCTTTGTTTCTTCAGTCAGGTTGTTGACTTTCATGTCAAGCTGATCAATTTTTTCAATGGCGATGCAATTATCTATGACCAATTTTTCAACTACTTGTCGAAGACTTTTCATAATTAAGTCGAATTGTTGATATTGACTACAATCAGTTAATGATCTTTTATCTTTATCATTTGGTAATAACATATTACCAAAAAGAAATATCAAACAGGGTACAGTTGAGCGATTTTTGTTTAACAAGATTCTTTAAGAGTTCTTCGCCGAATTTTTGCCGGCACATATGCTCTTGTAAATAGAATTTTAATAAAATACGGTGAATGCCAAATGATATTTTTGGTTTTTAACTTTGACACGCATTCAACTATTCTCGACGTTTTGAGTGTGCCCTTTTGTTCGCTGGTCGATATAATGAAGGGAGTGGTTTACAGTAAAATGAACATAATCAGCTTCATTTCGAAGTGCTCGATAAGCCGGCCATTCATCTGAATGTATAATTGTTTCTATAACAGGAAATGAACTTTTAAACGTATTATTGGAAAGTCTTCACTCACCAGGCAAAATATACTGCTGTATTATGGGAATCAATGTCGGGGTGTCACGTTTATCGACTTCAACCATAAAACATTCTCTTGTTGTGAGATCGTTCCACCAAACACTCACTAGTGAGCCTTAAGCGCTCGACCACAATTATACTTTTCCTTCCCAAAACAACTTTCATCGATTTAGACGATATGTCCGGGACCTATTTAAAATATAAATAGGTTTTTTTTATTGAAAAAACAAACCTCCGATTTATACAAGATTTAATATAAAATATTTGGCACATATATCTCGACAAAAGTTGTTCCAATCTACCACCGTTCTTTTGAATCCAATATCTGCGTAATTCATGCATTAGTTTTTCAATTGAGTCTTCTTGACGACTCCAATTATATATGAGTTCAAATATTGAATTTAATGATAGATGTGATTGTTCGAGAAATGTTCCGGCTCGAAGTGATTTTATAGTATGGCAACGACAACAACGAAAATTATAGCCTAAATATTCAGTTTTTTTATTCAATTAGTTTACATTAGTTTTAATTGAGTAGCGGCCTAATTCAAGTTCGAATATAAATGGGAAATCGAAAAAAAATCGGGTCTAGCTTACAATAGCAAAAAAGCAAAAGATAAATTTTATCGTAATTTTAAATTTATAATTCGAATTGCGATATTTATATCAATAAATTTATATCAGTAAGATTCACTTCGCGTGGAATCCTAGGTGAGAGCAGCATGCGATGTTGGATGGATAGGTTGCTCGCGATGCTCCACGCATAACAAGGGATGCTTGACGCATCACGTGGGAAGCTAGAGTGATAGCATGACATTCTTGAAGCATCACCTGCATTGCTAGTAGCGTTTTCTGGGATGCGTGCAGCGTCACTTACGCTGCTAGTAGCACTACCTGGCATATTCCTGGGTAAAGATGCAGCGCATCGAACATCCACACTGATCTCTCCAGCATAGCAGCTGACACTTCTGGTATCGCACAGGATGCCCATAGCTTCTCAGATAATGCTACCAGCATCGCTGATGATGCCTGTGGGCTCCCATGTCATGCCTTGGGGATCCAAAATGGTACCTCTGACATCTCAGATTTTGCCTCCAGAATCATAGGTCAATCCTCGGCAACCTGGGTAATGCGACTTGTACCCATGGGGATGCCTCTAGCATTCTAGATAATGTCGCTAGCGTTCTAGGCGCTGCCTCTGGCATTTTAAACAGCGCTACAGGCATTCCTGGTAATGATACTGATATCCCAGGGAATGACACTAGCAGCCCATGTATTAGCTGTGACATCCCAGGTAGCTCCTGCTGCATCTCAGGTGATGCATCTGGGAGCGCAGCAAATGCGACTAGCATACCTGGTGATACCTCGAGCATCCCAGTTAATGTACTTATGCATTATTACATATTCGTCTCCAACTAGGCTTCCAGTCGAAGGTAGTCTTACTACCATAAATGACAAAACATGGATTGGGTTTGATTGGGAAAATGTGGATTCGTAAGTCACTTTCAGCTTTGAAGTTTATGTGGGCAGCTTACTTTGTTTTGACTTTGTTGCAAGAGGAGAAAAACAAAAGCTAAAGTTTGTAGTGGAATTATGAGTAGAATTCTTGTTTCGAAGTTCGCATTATTATGTACACCGAGACGAGTGTAGGTCGCGGCTCTGCGGAGGGGGCACTGCGCGCCCTCATGCCGCGATGCTGAAATAAAGGATAAATTACGTGCGCAAATGTTGTAGCGGAGGTTTGAATTAGGTTTCTGTATTCATACCATTGTGAGCCTTCGAATTTATAAATTTATCATTAGGATAAAATTTATCTTTTGCTTTTGCTATCATCAGGCGTTGGTGCGATTTTTTGTCACTTGTTATCAAAGTGATGTCCTGCAGTCGAAGCTCCATTTATATTCGAAGTCAAATTAGGCATCTCATGTCCTTGTCAGGGTCATAAAGCTGACAACAAAAATAAGTGCCATGCATTATAACTCTCTTCACAATTAATCAATAGAGTGATGCCGCAATGCCAATGACCTACATTCTTGGTGAAGTTCGTTGTACACAAATTCTCAGACCTTCAGCACATAGAGTAGCCGACATCGGCTAGAGCGGAGACTTTCATCAATTACTGTAATGATCTTGTTGAGTATACTTCATGAAATTTTGCATTTGACAAAGACAAAAAAATGAATGAAAGTTGTTTTTCTAAAACTTAGTTTTTCACTTGCTAAAGTATCATTTTTAGAAAAAAAAACACTCAAGAATTAAACAAATGTTTATTGCTTAAAACCAGTCAACTAAAAAACAAAAACAAAACTGTACAAATCATTTTTTATTTTTTGATTTTATTAAATTGTTTGTTCCTGTTTGCACAATTTCTCTTGAAATAAATTTCTCTTGTTCTAGTTTAACAGCTAATTTATTAATTTTATTTGTTGCACGTTCTTCTTGTTTTGTTAAGCGTTTTTCCAATTGTTTTAATTCATTTGTTTTTACGTCAAGTGCTTGTCGTTGTGCTACATATGTTTGTTCCATTGCAAGTGTTTTAGCATATAATTCAGAATTTTTCCGAATTTCATCAACTGTTGTACGATGAATATGCTTTAATGATTCTTCAAATTCAGCACGTTCTAAATCAATCTTAGCACAAGCTTCATCTAATACAACGTAGGTTGAAGTTAATTTCGTACGAGCATCGTCAAGTTCAATTTGAAGTTGACTCGAAAGTATACTTGCTGCATCAAGTTGATTTTGTAAATCATTCGAATGAGCTAAAGATGCATCAAGTTGATTTTGAAGATCAGCAGTATAAGCTTGAGATTCTTCAAGACGAGAAACAAGTTCATCATATTCACTTCGAGGCACATGTGCTCGTGCTATCGAATCACGAAGAGATTCTATTGTAGCACGTTGAGATGCTATTATGGAATGAAGTTGAGATTGTATAAACGATGATGTACTATCGCCCTGTAAATTAATAGAAAGAGAAAAAAAACATATATTATTGCATATAAGTAATTCCTTCGATGAAGTATTTGACAAAAGAATTGTCAAAACAAGAGCAATTTACAATATCACATAAGTATCGAGAGTGAAAATTCTTTGATAAATTATTTTCATGATTAGAATAAGGAAAGTTAACACTTCTGAGTCCTAAGAATAAGTCTCCTTGAAATTTTTCAATCAAGTTTTGAATATGTGTATAATTACGTACAGGTCGATGAATACGGAGTCCTTATACGTCCATGCATGTTCGTTATACAACCGTATATCTCTGTGAACGTATGCGGAGCAATACGATTGTATGTGGAGCAGAGCGGAAGCTGTATACGCCTTTCATATATGAAGACTGATCGAGCATTTTTATTCTCGATAAATCATCGTATATGACAAGAAAGTATACGGTCGTTTACAACCGTTGCTGCTTGATTTAGGCCTGTGTAACTATCTATAGTGGAACGCAAATCAAACTTAATATGCATAAGAATGTTGTTAACTTAATAAAATATTCAACGAATACAGTACTTTATCAATTAGTTAATATCTATTGTGAATAATCTCAAAAGACAAGCCGACTAATCTATTTAGTTGACGATATTATTCACATCAAATTATTCTTTAAAAATATTCTACAATTATTGAATTTGTTAGTTTAAATATAATACTACCGATCTAAAAATATATTTTAAGTAATATCTAAGATTAGTTTGTTCAAATTGAAAAATTGCTACGAATAATTTATTTTATCACGATTAAGAGAATAAGGATTTGTTTTATACAATTTTAATTTTCATCAAATTCTCTATATCATTTTAAAAAAAAGAACGATGTAATTGTTCAATATAATCTCTTTTATTTCAAGTCGTTTTTAGAATTCAAAGACAACAAACCTTTATTTCTTCCATTAAATTTCAATTTTATTAGTTTTTTTTTTTTTGAAAGAACATAAAAAAGAAAACATCTAAACAAAATGATAATGACCTCTATAGGAATTATGTAGATTGTTATTGATTAGCGCTTGTTATTGTTTGATTTGATCAATAAGAAAAGAAATGTTTTTCAAACCCATTATAGGGAATAATTAATTTTATTTCTTCATTCGAATAATAAGATTATTTTGAATATATTTTTCTTGTTGTTGATTTATATAAAGTCGCCGATATTTAATCATTATTTTATTGAGATCTTGTGTTTGATCATGTATTTCTTGTTGAGAAAGTTTTTCTTTTTTTTCAATTTGTAATTTTTCAATATATAAATTCATATTTCTTTCTAATTCATTTTCTATTGTTTGTTTTAAATCAGATATTAAACTTTCAAGTAAAATTCGTTCTTTTGTTGAATGATCATCAAGTATTGAAAGTGCTTCATATATTGCTGAACATTTATTATAAGCATCTTTTAATTGTCGACGTAAAGAATTACATTCAGCAATAGCAAGTTCATATTTCATGTCACTTGACATTTTATAAATATATTCTTTTCCTCTTTAGTTTGTTTTATTTGTTAAGTTAAGCCAATTTATGTATCATGGATATTTGACGTTCTTATCTTATTGAAAGAGCTCATCGATTAAATAGAATCGTATTTCACACATTCTTTTGTTTCTTTTTTTCTTTTTCTATCGAAAACGATTGTCTCCATAGCATTGTTCTTTCAGTATATAATTTTACTTTCCTTTTTGACTAGATTAGATTTTGAGAACAATTTTTTTTGAAAATATTATATGAAAAAAAAACCTTGTTTGTAATTAGAGTGTATTGGTTAATAATTTCTTTATGTTAAGAATTCTAATACAAAAAAATATATATATATACTCTTATAATGGTTTGCACGTACGTAGGGGAATCATTCTGACTGTTAGGTGGCTCCCACTATTTTGATCAATTTATGTGTGTAGATAAAACAGTGACATCATTCTTTTAGTTTTTGCTGTTTTATAATGTTTTCTCGAATTTAAATAGGGTTGGATCATAGCTAAAAAAGTAAGCCTCGATAAGGCATGCTTTTAAAAAAACGGAGAATTGTCTGATGTCTTTAACAGTAATACTTTTACTAATGACTTTGATTTAAGCTTCTTATCTAAAATTTAACATATTTGTATCTTAAATTAAATATACCCGAGAAAAAAATATCATAATTTTGAAAATATATATTAAATCAGAAGAAAAATTTTAAAAAATAATTTAGAATTTATATTGAATCTGAATAACAATTTTATTAAGATATTTTCTAGAATATATTAGAAATATATCTAATTCAATATGACATTACGTAATGTCGACACACATGGATCATAATCTCTAGGGTTTTAATACTTCAATCGAAAAAATTCTCATGTTATTTTATACTCTAAAAAATAGATTAGCCTGAAGTCATTTAGGATATAGTTAAAGACGACTAATGTCTTGCGAGAGAGAATTATTTTTATAATATTCGGACAATACTTAAAAGACATGTCTATTTATATTTAAAAAACAAAAATTAAATTTATTATCTATTAATTAACTTCATTGTACTTGTCATAGTTGTTTATTACGATGTGCATTATAGTTTAGATACACAATCTTCTTTCTGTCTTTTTTTTTAAAGTTTCCGATTAACTTAATGTACTGGAAAGTAAGAAGATAAACGGATTGCGAGATAAAAGTATATTAAACTTAAACATGCAACGATTATTTTGGTTCTTTTTTTTTTAGATTAAATAAAAATGAGTAATAATGTTGATATGACTGAATCAATTCCTATGGATGAAGTTTGTATTGATTATTATTTATTATGTATTTTAAATGAATGGTTTTTCTTTTTTTTTCTAGTCTTCAAATAAAATTCAACAGCCAAAAGAAGATGATGAAAATCATCGTCAATGTATTAATGAATTACGTAATATTTTTCTTCAAGTTCATCATTGTCAACAAGAACCAGATAAACATGTAAGTCTTGATATCCTCCCTTTTTTTTTTTTTGCTCGCCAAAAAGAAAACACCTGTTAAAAATAAATTTTCAAAATTATTTATTTTAATAAGAAAAAAAAAGGTAAAAAGAAAAATTTTATTTCTATGTCTCTATTCTCTCTTCTTTGATTATTTTCAAAGAAGAAACTAATAGGATTTTATTTGTTTTTCTCATAAAATTGTACTGTATTATTTCCAACATCAGTAACAATCATTGTATTTTGATCATTAGAAAAGCAAACATAATGTGGTGCTTTCATTTTATCACCACGAAAATGAATAGCTTGTTGTTGGTTACCATCATTTATAGCTAAAATTTTTGATGTATAACGATCAGCAAGAATCAATTGATTTGAACTATCACAGATAATACCTAAGAAAAAACAAAGATCAATATTTCAATATAATTTTTTGTCTCTACCTTCTGGTACACTTAAATTAAGATAAGATTGTGCATCTGTATCAATAAATCGTTGTACATTACCATCTAATTCACGTATGGTTGTACTTAATCATCATATGAAATATGATAGTGAATGGATTGTTATGCGAGGTTAAATAATTATAAATTGATTTAAATTTTAAAAATAAATTTTTTAATATTTAGGCTCAAAAAAACTTGATCCACAATATATTTCAATATCAAATAATTTACTTTATGTAACAGCAT
>CAJNSZ010000011.1:252390-289362 GCA_905329745.1 Rotaria sp. Silwood2
ATTCTTTGCCATGCTGTTAAATACAGTAAATTATTTGATATTGAAATATATTGTGGATCAAGTTTTTTTTGAGCCTAAATATTAAAAAATTTATTTTTAAAATTTAAATCAATTTATAATTATTTAACCTCGCATAACAATCCATTCACTATCATATTTCATATGATGATTAAGTACAACCATACGTGAATTATAAGAATCACATACATATATATAATTATTATCAATAGCAACACCTTTTGGCCATGAAAATGATGTTTGTGTACAACCTTCTTTTTTACTACCAATAAAATTAATCATTTTCCCATTAAACCAATCATATTTTGAAACTCGATGACGATCTGTTATAATAACAAATTGTTCACCAGCTAAACAAAGTCCATCAGGAAAAAGAAAACCTTTAAGACCACGCATTGTTCTTAAATTAAGATCATAAATAATAATTCGATGTTTTTTTGTATCTGCAATTAATAAATGATTTGTATCAGTAACAACAATAGCTTTTGGTGCAAGAAATTTATCAACATCATTTGGACCTGTTAAAACTTGTGTTGCTTTTTTACTATATTCATTAAGATGTATTTGTGATATAGGCATTCGTGGTGTTAATATTGTATTATCATCAATTTGTGATTGTTGTTCAAAAGCATTTGATAAATTTAAATTATATGGTTGATTTGAACGAAGAACTTTTCTAACAGCATATTCATTACCTTCTTGTTCTATTTGATGATGATCATCAATTCTTGAACGATTTCTTGATGTTGAACCATCAACTTTAGTACTAAATTTAACAGAATAACCTGTACCACGATAAGCACCTTCATGATCATTTTCATAATTTGCTGGCATTGGTTGAGTTAAAAATATATTAGAATTTGTTGTTGGATTTTGTTCAGTTATAATCATACGTTTTCTTGTTCTTGTTTTTGAATCACGTCCACTAATTATCTAAAAAGAAAAAATATTATTGTTTTTTGTTTTGTTTTTATTAACAAATCAGTCATTATATTTTCTTTTTTTTACTTGATTAGATCGATATATTCCATCTTGATTATCAAATGGATCAAGTAATGGAATATGTTGTCGTTGTAAACGAGTTAGTTGTAAATGTTCATTATCTTGATTGGGTGTTTTAAGATGAAGTTCGCCTAGATAGGAATGATTCACTGGTGATGTATTAGATTTATAAATAAAATTAATTTGTTGATCATCGAGTTTTCGTTGTAAATCAAGCCAATGTTGAGTTAAGCGTTGTCGTTCAGATATATTCCAATTTTTTGGATCAACTTTATCTAATTCATTTGAATCGTTTTCAATATCAAATTTTATTTTTTGTAATTTAGTATTTTTTGTTGTTAGATAATTTTGATAAAGATCATCTAATTGTGTATATAAAGCTTTTTCTCGTTCTCAAAAGCGAAGAAAAAAAAAAAAAAAACAATATTCTCTAATAAAGTTTAAATATAAAATCAAATCATTTTATTATACCTTGAATTTCTTTAATTTGTTTTTCAGCATCATTATAAATCAAATGACAAATATTTTCTTTTGATTCATTTAATTTATTATCCCATTGAGATAATTTTTCTGTTAAATTATCACGAATTTTAATTAATTCAGCATATTCTTTTGCTTGTTCATTAGTAAGATTTCGTTCATGTTCATCCATACAATTAAAACAAGCTAATGATCGACAATGATAACATCGACCATAAGCTGTTTTTTTATTACATAATTCACATATACCTAGTTGTGCAAGACGATGATGTTCAGCTTTTTTTAATGTTAATAATGTATGATTTTTTGCTAATTGTCCAACTTCTTGAATACTTGATAAACGACGTGCTTCATTACAAATAGGACATTTAAGAACTCCATCATCAGGTAGAGCATCCTAAAAATAGAATGAAATTATTTAGTCCAAGATTTAATATATGTAATTTGATTAAAAAAAATACTTTGATACAGTTATGACAGAATGTATGTCCATTCGAACAAAGTATACGTGGGTCTTGAATATCTTTTTTACATAATGGACATTGAAGTAATGAACTAGCATTAAAAATACGAGTTATAGATTCGAAATCATTGTCATTTTGTTGGCGAGAATCAAATGAAGACATCTTTCGTTTTTCTTTAATGTGTTGAGAATGATTTCATATATGTCAAAATTTTATTTGATGTTATTTTCATATATTTTTTCGTTGTCATGAATGCACAGCAGGAAGATCTATTAAATTTTAGAATAAAATAGAAATTTTTCTTTTTTAATCAAAAATTTAAGAATGTATTTGTCTTTTATTATTTAATAGAAAGAAGAATTGTCTCAACTTCATGGACGTGGTATGCATTTATGTAATAAACTTCGTTCACTTAATCGAATTGGTCGTACACGTATACAAAAAGCTCGAGAACTTACTGCTGAGGTTTCTTATTTTATTATCTATGAGTAGTTTCATAGATGAAAGATTGTATATTCTTTTTAGCATCGAAATCGTCTTGATGATCAAACACTTGAACAACAAAATCTTCTTTATGAACTTTCTCATATTAATAAAGAAATCGCACGTTGTGAAGAATTTAAGTAAGATGTTTTTTTTTTTTTCGTTTCTTGATAAAATGCATTTTGTAAAATTATTTATTATTTTATTTAGATCAAAAGATCAACAATTAGAATTAGTTAGTTTAGAAGATTTTTATGCAAATGCACCAGCTGATCTTACTGATCCAGTATGATATAATATTTTTTTTTAATTATTATATTTGTACAAATAAAAATAATACTATTTTTCTAGAAAATTACTGAGAATGATCCTCATCGACTTCATTTATTTCAACTTGATTGGGAATTAATACAACGAGAAAAGTTAATATCATATTTCTTTATTGTTGTTTTTGTTTTTTTTTTGTAAATGCAATTAAATTTTATTTGTAGATTACATGATGATTGTAAAGCATTACAAACTGAAATTAGTGATCTTAAAAAACAAATTGTTCGTCGACGAAAACGACTTCGTTCATTACGACCTAAACTTAAACAAGTTGTTAAAGTAAAAAACAAAAATTCATTCATTTATAAAAAGAAAAATGACATTTATTTATGTCCTTTTTTTTTTTTTTTATTTAAAGTCAACAGATCCTGTTCGTCGTTATATTGAATCTCAATTTGATGATACAAACAATTTTTCGCAATCGATTAACAATCCATCAATTGCTAAATTACCAGATCCACTCTATGTTCTTTATAGTCTTGTTTTGGCTTATCAACAATGTGATGGTATGTAAGAAAATTGTAATAAGATAATAAATTTTATATTTTTATTCTCTTACAAAATGTTATTTTGTGAAACACGAACTAAAATGGGTGTTGAATTAAAAGGATGAAAATTTTAATCTTTCACAGATTGTATATCAGTTATGTTTTGTTTGAATTATATAAATTATTTTTTTATTGCATTTCTGAAGGACTAATCAAGGAATCTCTTCAGGTTGTATACAACATGCGTCTTTTTGAAAGTTTCATATCTCGAAGATACTTTGTTGAAAACTTTGGAATTTTTTTATGGAAGCTAGTCTATTTGAGTTCTCTATATGCACAAAGTTTCAGATCAAAACTAGAAAATACGAGTTTTCAGAAAATCTAGGGTCTCTAGAAAACAGATATATTAATAAGTCGATAGCTTGGTCAAATCTCAATAGGAACCCAATTTATTTTTTTGGATTGTTGTTGAAACACGAAGAAATGTCTCTCACAATAGATAGAATAAAGTAGTCTTCTTATGATTAACACGAGAAGCGACACTGGGTTTCATATTCTAATTTAGTGGGGATTTCACAAACAACTTTTTATACAAGAATTATAAAAGTGAGTTAATATTTGACAAGATCATTACAAATAACATAGTACCACGTAAACTTTGAATGATTATCTCAATAAAAAAAAATATTTATTGAATTAAACTCGTCGTCTCAAACTGAAACACTCTGAGTCTTCTATTATGTCCAAATATTTCAGAGAATTTTTTGACAAACATAGAAACAGATTTTTAAGATTGTAAAAGTTAAAAATAATGTTGGCATTATCTTTTTTTTTAAAGATTTCTCAGTTCAATAGCATGAAAAACTAGGCATGTTTTTGACATAAATATTTTAATTAAGGTTTCCATTTTGAGAGAAACTATAATTATTTAAGGTGAGTCTCCTATTACTACTCTCAACATCTTGTTCTTCCATGGGAGATATTTCATTTGGTAGAAGGGTTTCGACAAGAGAGAAAATGAGTTATTAGAACGTTATGATTATGATTATTTCCTGTCTAATTCTGTGTATGTTTTCACATATCTGGTTCCTGTTTTCTTGTCAAGCTCGATCTTCAGAATCGGTATGAGAATAATAGACGTATAATGGTTAAATAATAATTAGACTCTAAGGATTCTGTATAAGAAGATGTTGTTTTTCTGTTTTCTCACTTGGTTTTAGGCTTTTTTTTCTCTTTACATGTTGGCTGAGGATACATACATCATTTAACGAATATAATCTCTTCCATTTTTTTCCGGATCAGATATAATCATGTAGTTAAAATCAAGTATATAATGTAAATTTTTTTCTTTTTCAATTTTTTTGACAGAATATTTTATTTCGTCTATCAATGTTGTTTTTGTTCTTGTTGTGATAAATGAAAAAGTCTTCGCTCGATTTTCATCAGTTTACATCATTTAGGCTCTTGTTTTTTTTATGAAGTTTTAATCCATTATAATGAGAATAAATCGTATAATCTGTGAAGTTTTGATTTTTTTCGCTTATTTTTTATTAAAACCGTTTAAAAATGATTAAAAATCTGTAAAAGTCGCATTGTTATAATCAATTTTTAATCCATCTTAATTTGATTTCAGCTCTATCTCTAAATACATGGATGCTAACAAGTTGAAAAGTGTTTTTGCTTATTTTTTTATAATAGTGAACGTTATAGGTTTTTCTTCCTAGATTTTAATTCTTGATAAGCATCATAGCTAGCTATCTAATGCGGTATTGTTTTCCGACATAACAGGGATTCAGAAAATAACAGAAAAAGGCTATTTAAAACAGCAACAGAAAAATAGTCGAAGAAGAAAAAAAACTACTCAGCAGTATAAGATGTTTTCTTATAATCATTGTTTTTTTGTAAGAAATTCAAAACAGATACTTAATTAAGTTGATAGCGAGATTTTAGTTGATTCTAACTATACTATTTCTGTGCATGATTCCGGTTCATCTTTAGTATCATTTGAAATCTTAAATCAAATCCCAACAGAAGTTGGACTTTCATCAAAACTATTCTTGAACTGTCATTAGTGTTGAAAGAAAAATAAATTCTGATTTTTCTTAGCTAGTATCAGTACAGGAATGGAGTAACATTATTAAAATGTTTAAAATTCAAAAATTATTTTAAATAGAAGCTTGTCAAGAAACAATTTAATTGTCGTATCTTAATAACTAAGAATTTCATATGAGCAGAGATGCTAACGAAGTTCAATAGATATTTTATTGAATATGACTTAATAGTAACAAAAATTTGGACTGACCTAAAAATAGATCTGGTGTCAGACAAAGATGAAAAGCAAACGATAATAGAACGTTTTTATATTTTATAGAGCGCGTACTCAAGTCTAATGGTTCCGCCACCTATGCGCTAGTTCATTCCATAAACTAATACGTCAATGACGTTATTTCAGTAACTCTCAATTTAGGAAACAAAATATTAGGAAACAGCAATTTTAGAGCTCTTTTAATAGAAAAAAAAATTGTTTCAATCAAGCGAATAATAGAGAAGAAATATTGAAAATACTAAGGATGCAATTTTTTATGACCCACCGGTTATATTATATGTAAATTATTTTTCACTTCACGAATACTTGATGTAGAAGAAAAACTAAATCGTTATTACCTATAAAAATTTATCAAATAATATTCTGTTCATAGGTCGTCATATATCATGTCAAATTGATTCAAAAGATGATTCATCAACAAATAATACAATTAATGATACTAATTCGGATGGTATATATACAAATGGTGATCTTCAATATCAATCTTTATTACGTCAACATCCCTTAAATGTGAAAGTGACACTAATAATTTCTCGTAAATAGTTATTATTAGATTTTTCTTCTTTTATTAACATATTTATTCTTTTTGGTTTTAGCTGATCATACAGGAGAATTAATATTTTCATATTTAACTCAATTAAATATAGTTACTGTTCAAGGAAAACTATCTGGTCTCAAAGCTCAACAAAGGTAAAGTAGCGACCATTCAAAATTTGAGCCAAAATTATTGTTTTTGACATAGTCAAATGATAATTTTGTAATGATACTTAGACTTAAAGACATTAGGAAAGTCTATAAAAATTGAAATACGCCAAATGCATCAAGTCTTACTAGTCTCAATACGTATCTGAATTAAATATTGTTGAGAAAATCGATTTTTTCGATACGATAACAGAAAATGGCATAAAAATAGATTCGCATTCAGAAATTTTTCATGATCAGAACTTCAGTTCCAGAACAAACGAATAATATATTCAAAATCAGCACAAAAATTCATATCTTTGGTACTCATAACTAATTTTTAATCTTTGGAGAAATACAGGTCAGATTACTGGAAACAACAGTGAAGTGATGTAAAGACCGAAATTTGACGAAAAATAATTTCGAGTGTTAAGTATGTAGGTTTTTGTGCCGATTCTCAATATGATAGTCGTGTCTTTTTGGAAATGAAGTTCTAATCATGAAAAACGTCTGAATATGAATTCACTTTCATGATTTTCTTTTGTTATTGTGCCCAAAAAAATATATCAAATATTATGACGGTAAGAGATGACCGGACTCCAATCTTTTAAACATTCTTCATTTCGTTGGCCCATGCTTGTCCCGATGTCCACATCTCTGAGTACAATATCTATACACATATACAGTAGAATGAATTACATCTTATTATTATCAATTTTCTTCCGATTGATGCCTCTACATTATTGTGCGTTTGATTATTTCTAAATTAAAGTTCCTGACCAACAAGCGAAATCAATTATATAAATTTATTTAATTAGAAAACGATTATAATATATTTCGTTTTAAGCGTATTTTTGCATAACATGACTTCCTCTACAAACACGATGTCTTGTATTCTAGTACAAAAAGGAAAACCTTATTGGTCAAGATGCTCATGTTAATGTTTTTTATTCTCTAAACGTTTTTCCTTCAACATTTTTTCTTTCCAACTTTTTACACCATGCCGAAAAAATCGATTTTCTTAACACAATTTAATTCAGGTATATATTACGGTTACTGAGACTTTATGCGTTTAGCGTATATGAATTTTATAGACTTTTCTGATTTCTGTAAACCGAACTTTCACTACAAAATCATCGACTGAATAAAGGGTGTGGCATAAGTTCTGATTCCATCCGTATTTTGACTATAACTTTTTTTCTTTTTGATCTTTAAAGTTGATTGTCTTTCCAAAAGATGCGCCGTGAAATTCTCTACAAAATCATAATCAAATTTATTTCTGTAGAAAGGTAAGAAAAAGAATTAAATGAAGATTATCCAACACATAAAAAATACCCAACTATCGAAGCTAACGGGTGTCCCATAATCAATGACCAGTATTTGTATCTGTTTTTTTTATCAGCTACTACTTTTTTTTGAAAGCAAAGTATACCATAAGATGCAGCGTGAAAAGCTCTACAAGTTGCATTAAAAAACTTATTTTATATATGCACTCTTCATTTTTAAAATGGGTAAATATCTGTGCGACCAATTTTCGACGCTGCGAATAAGATGATTTATTTGTAGCACAGAATTTTACTTATTTTGAAAACAAAAGGTGCATCTATATATAATAAGTTGTTCTTGGTAAATTGTAGAGATTTTCACGCTGCATCTTATGGTATACTTTGGTTTTAAAATAAACGAACTAGATAATAAAAAAAAACAGATACAAATACTGGTCATTGATTATGGGACACCCGTTAGCTTCGATAGTTGGGTATTTTTTATGTGTTGGATAATCTTCATTTAATTCTTTTTCTTACGTTTCTACAGAAATAAATTTGATTATGATTTTGTAGAGAATTTCACGGTGCATCTTTTTGAAAAACAATCAACTTTAAAGATCAAAAAGAAAAAAAGTTATTGTCAAAATACGGATGGAATCAGAACTTATGCCACACCCTTTATGTCAAAAACAAGAGTTCTACAAGTAACTCGACGAGCTCTATCAACTCATGACAAAAAGAAGTAAATAGAATAGAAATGATAAAAGAAATTTTCAAAAATTTTAGTCAAACATTAACATCAACTCTTCTTCATAATTTACTTGATGATAATGATCATGGTCAATTGTCACCGAATCCAACAACTGATTTTCTTTTTCAACAACAAGGGTAAATAGAAAATGAAGAGAAAACAAAAACAAAAAAAGAAATTCTATGTTGAATTTACTTATTTTTTTCTATTTTTGAAGAAAATCAGCACCAATATTTTCTGATGCAATTGGTGGTTATCCATATTATTGGATTCAACAATTATGCAAATGTCAAATGGTTCCATTACAACGTCAAGAACTTGTAACGGATTGTTCAGAAATAATTAAACGTTTAACACAACGTATGCGTGCCCGTATAGCACTTGATCGTATACTGATTAATTTAGAAAAAAATGAAATGCCATTATTAGCTGAAGGTAATGAAACAACAAGTATACTTAATTCATCATTACGTCGTTCAATAAATAATTTAACAACATTACGTTCATGGCGTGAAATATCATTTGAAGATATTAATAAATATGAGTATATACAAATACTTATGAATGAAAATTTAATTGATCGTGTAACAACATCAATATATGAATGTAAATTTCAATCATTATCACAAGATGATAATAATAAAACAATATTATATGCTCATATTTTTATACCAGCTAATTATCCACAAGCAAGATCAATTATTTTATTAAAACTTTTATTATCAACTAATGGTAATAAAACAACAGAACGAACAAGAGCTAATAGTGAAAATATTAAAGTAAGAATTTTTGATAGAAGTTTTTATCATATTTTAACAAAAAAATATGATAAATATTAATGGAAAATATTGAGCAAAACTTCGAATGTCATTCGATCGAATAAATACTAGCCCGGAGTAGAAATATTTCAATGACAAATAAAAATTATACCTTAGTTAGATTTCTTTTTTTTTTATATTTATATATCAAAGCTTACAATATTTCACAGTAAAGTACTTCTAGTCCAAGATCACACAAAATCATCACAATGATAGATATGCATAGAAAATGGAGCATAGCAATCATTACCCAGTCGGACAAGCGTTAAAAAAATAACGTTTTTACGCGTAAAAGTCGCACATTTTTTAGGCGTTAAAAAGTCTTTATTATTGGAACAAAAGTTACATTTCATGAAACGTTAAAATGTGCGCTTTTTACGCGTAAAAACATCGATTTTTTCAACTCTTTTCTTACTAGGTGGATAATTCATTGTGTATGATTAATCTTTTAGATACTGGAACGATCCTTGATGTGTGATATTGTTTATTCTCCAATGACATCAATGGGAAGTTCACTTAATGATCCATCACAACATTTTACATTACTTGCTCAACAAATATGGCGTTTATCAATTGGTTTTCCTTTATTGATTGATGCTGAATCAGATTTAACGTGCACGTACGTGATTTGTTTGTTTTCATTTTTTGCTTGATCAATTTTATTATTATTATTTCATTATTTTTAAATAGAAGTCGTCGTCGTCAAACTTTATTATCACGACTTGCTGATTAATATACAACTTGTATATTATTGTATTGCAAAAATTCCTTTTTTTTCTTCTTTGAAATAAAAATAAAGACAAGAATTGATTGTTGATTAGTATCTTTCTTTTTTTGCTGTTCTGTAATTCTAGATATGAATATTTATTAGAGAGTGGTGATGCCATGGTTGTCTATTCGCCGTCGTCTATTATCCAACATGTGTCAACGTACAATACGTAATCCTTTTGTTTTTTTCAATATTCTGGTTTTCATTATACTTATTGTTATACTTGTTTTTCGTGTATCAAATCTTCAACAAGAATGTTCATCAGAACAAAATATAGTTCAACGACAACAGCAAAATTTAAATTACAATTCATCATTAGAAAAACCAGTTATATTTATTGGTGGAATGCCACGTAGTGGTACAACATTAATGCGTGCTATTCTTGATTCACATCCACTTGTTCGTTGTGGAGAAGAAACAAGAGTTATACCAAGAATATTAAATATGAGAGCAGCATGGAAAAGATCAACTGTAGAATGGAATAGGTAAGTTAGTAAAATTTTTCAAGACAAAATTTTTGTTTTTATTTTTAATTTAATGCTTTTTAATATAATGAAAATTTAATAATTAATAAACAAGGAAACGGTAAATGTCTGGTTAAAGTTTTTCTAGAAAAAAAGGCAAAATAGGTTAATGTTGAATAATTAATTAACAGAATCACATTATTGAAATTACTAACAGATTTCAGATTTTCTGAATGATTTTTTTTTTCTATTCATACAGTTGAATAACAGATCTTGCAGAATCTACCTATATGCGTACCAGTATGTAGAGAAAAATTTTAGGAGAATTATTGTGTGCTTAATAACCTTTTTATGTAGAAATTTAGTTAACAAAATTTCTCTTTCATAGAAATTAGAATACGAAGTTCATGCACAAATAGCATTTTTGATTTCTCAACAAAGAACAATTCAATTGCTATTTGTTTAATACATTTCGTCACTAATGTACACATCAATAAAAATTTAACGATTTAATGAAAAAAAAAAAAGATGTTATCTTTTTGCCGGTAAAACCCCATTAAAAAGTTATTTTCAACATATTCTCATGAATTATTCCATTTTAAACTATTTCTCATGGGAAAGCATACATAGAATTTTATTGCAGACAACTTTTTAACATTTTTTTCGTGGTCAAAAAAGGTAACATGATTTTGTTAAATTTTTATCGATTTTCACATAAATATTCAATAGATCTCTTATTCGATATGCATATGTCTTATATTAAGTTTTTCTTTATCCTGTGTTATATCCTCAAATTGTGGACAATATTAGAACATTTCATCTACCTGCATCGTTGTTTAGACTAACATTTTGTTTGGTTTTTCCTAATACACATAACATCCTTTTTGCTTTATCACTTTTATTCTTATCTTCAATTCTTCACTTCACCCTAGCTAGTTCGACTACAATTTTGAAACAACTAGTGCTATTTGATAAGAAAAGTAAACAATATCGAACATGAAAAATTCGATGATTGATAAAATAAATTTTACTTTTTACACAATGTTATTTTGAGTTACAGAATATTTCTCATTTTAGAGGTAGATTCTGTACGTTTGATGAAATAGTCGTGTTATTTATATTTTCATAATTTTGTTATTAGATTTAAATATTATACTGTTCTTTTCTTCTTAATTTGATTCACTTTAATGGTACTTTAATCTGCTTGAATCAATTAGTTAAGATACAAAGTACATATTAATCAAAGTTTTCAATATTAAGCATACTACCAATAATCTTCATAGACTTCTCAAAACAATATTGTTTCTCTGATAAAAATTGATTTATTTTTTTTTTTTTTCTTTGTTTTTATAGACTTATGGCTGGTGGTATAAGTGAAGAAATCATTGACTCTGCCATGCGTGCCTTTGTTTATGAAGTTCTTCTTCGTCATAATCAATATGCTGATGTTCTTTGTGATAAAGATCCATTTGTACTGAAATATGCATCATATATAGCATCAATATTTTCTAATGCAAAATTTCTTTTATTAGTACGTGATGCACGTGCTGTTATACATTCTGTAGTAACACGTAAAGTAACAATAACTGGTTTTGATTTAAATGATTATAAACAAAATTTTAAAGTATGGAATAAAGGTATAGAAATAATGATTGATCAATGTACATTAGTTGGTAAAGATAAATGTTTACCTGTTTATTATGAACAATTAGTTTTACAACCCAAAAAAACTATTGAACAAATATTAACATTTTTAAATTTAACTTGGGTCGATAGTGTTTTACATCATGAAGAACTTATTGGAAAGAAAATATCTCTTTCAAAGTAAGTTTAACAAAAATAAAAACATATGAAAAAAAAAAATGAGTTTTACTTGTTTATTATAGAACTGAACATTCATCTGATCAAGTTATTAAACCGATCAATCTAGAAGCATTAACTAAATGGGTTGGTCATATTCCGGATGATGTCAAAAAGGAAATAGATACATTAGCACCAATGCTTAAAAAACTTGGTTATGACACACAATCAGATACACCAAGATATGGTGTTCCAGATCAATTAGTACTTAATAATATGAATAAATTGAAAGAAAATGCTGAATTTTGGGATGCTAAAGCAAAATCTTATGCTCGTCGTTTACCTAATGATACCAATTTATTTCAGAATTATACCAATAATTAAGTAATTTTTTGAAATTAAAGCAATATGAAATATTATCGTTTTTTTTTTTTACTTGTTTATATAAAACAAGAAAAGAAAAACATATTATTATAGTATCTTTTTAATTTTTTTGTTTATCATACGTTGCATTATTCCTTCTATCTCGTTTTTTTTCTATTATCAATTGTGCACAAAAAGAAAGCAAAGATTATTATTTTTTTTTTGTAGTTGTATGTCATTGTGTTGTTCTGTTTGTCTTTGAGATACAATTTTTTAGTGAAAAAACTTCTATAGTCGATAGAAATTTTATATACATCTATGTTTTTATTGTGAAAACCGAGGCTTTTAAAGTTTATTTGTATTAGACTATTTTTTTTGGTTGAAATTAGGAGAAGAAACGTAGATATAAAAAGAAATTTCTCTAAAACTACGCACGAAAGTAAATAAAGAAAGAAAAAGTATTTTTGTCAAGTAGAATTTCCACTGTAGTGCGATGTTTTTTTTTCTCTTAGTTTTGTCTCAATATTGAAAAGGTAATGATATTTCCGCATGTGTATCTTCATCCGTTATAGAGACAACATTTGAATTTCAAAACTTGATGAAAGTCAACAAATATGTGTCGTTGTTTTTCTGTATTAGCTTTGGTCACAGAGAATATGAGAGTACTTTTCTGTTATTTCTAATCAATGAAAATACAACGATTCATGGTAACGATTGACGAAGACCTTCTCCTCGCTCTATACATCTATTTTTTTCCATATCGTTTTATTATTTTGTTTGTTCTCTCTGATAAAAAAAAGTGAAAATATGATCCAGTGAAAATCTGAGAAAAGTGTATAAACATTCTCTTTTGTTTGCACATTTTTATCTATTAAACTCACTTTCCTTTTTTTCTTCATTGTTTTCCTATCGACTGTTTTTGTACTTTTTTTTTTCATGTTTAGTTAGCATTCATATGTGTTGGTATCGATAGTCTGTAGTTTATTATAGCCTTTTCTGATATTGCTTACAATAATACAAATAAACTTGTACGTTATTGTTATAACAGCTAAGAAGATTATACGTATGATAATTATCACTGGTATATACTGATCGATATAATGTACGCTATACTACAGGGTTTTATTTTTCAAAGTGTTGTATCATGGTGCACTGTTTCAAAAAGGGTGAAGATTTTTTACACCTGTTAAACGGATAGAATTTAATCGTTTTCACTGTTTTCAGATAATGTTGATGCTAATAATAAATCTAATAGTTTGAGTTTAGGGGCGATCATGATTTCCAAGTGTGCTTTGAAGCTCATTAGAGTTTGTATCGACTTATTTTTGGACGTTTTCTGTTAAGAAAAAACAAAAAATATTCCAGAAAGGAGAGACAATCACTTAGGTATCTGAGCCGCTTGTACGAGTCAAAGAGCTCCAATCAGTCTCAGAAATAAGTTCTTACTACTCTGTCATAAACTTCAACTTGTTTGGGACACTTGGATGCAGACGACGAAACGAACTGCTGTTGCTTGCCACGAGTTCTTCAATTGTTGTTTTTGAAGTCATTTTGAAACATGCTTCGAATGACGTTACCCATCACACACTAGACGGTAGTGAAGGGTTGAATGTTATTGGATCAATGTGGTCACGCAGCGTATTTTTACAATCAAAAGCAAATGAAAGTATCTCGAGCTGCATTAAACGAATTTAGAAAAATATAATTTTTTTCTTTTGAATTTTGTACAGGAAATTTCAGTACGGTCAATTAAACTGTATCAATATTTGATGTAACAATACAGAAATAATGACCTCATACATTACAGCAGTGTTCAAACCTTCGAAAAAGTATGTTTTTCTCAGAAGCTATAAAAGGAACTGCCACCTATACGTCCCCCCCCTGCTAGATTGTTTTTCTTTTAATTATTATTTTTTTGTTGGGGTTTAAGTGAGAATATGAAATCACTAAACCATTCATTGGGCATTTTTAGTTTTAGCAAAAAGAATCAATACTGTAGGACAAGAATTATTTTTAACAAATTGAGATATACCTAGGATCCAGAAATTCGCAATTCAAGGAATGCAACAAAGATACATAGCATAGTGAGTCACAAATCTAAACTACGATGGAATTCAAGGAAATCAACGCAATCAAGCAATTGAAGAAATCAAAGGAAATTCTAGAGATTCAAGGAATTCAAGAAACGTACATACCCTAACAAGTTATAAGTCTACCCTAGGATGGAATTCAAGGAATTCATGAAATTATCTGATGTGTTGAATTTCTTGAATTCCGTGATTGTTTCAAGCAATATGCTTTAGGTTAAATGGATGTGTTGAATTGCTTAAATTTTCTTGAATTGCAATTTTTGGATCCTAGGTACTACTCATACTTCGAGGAATACGATGACGATAATATCTTTCTTTATTAGTACCCTGATTTCAATCACTGCTGGATATGATTTTTATTTTCTTGATTCATACGTTTTAAACCTTATTATCTTAAATAACAATATAGATATGTGTCAAAAAACAAAAAATTTAATTTGGTATAATCGATTTACTATCATTATTTTATTGTAATACAAAAAATGAATTTTCTTGTCTTCACAAAAATTTTCCAAGTGACGATGAGAGTACTCGAGGTGTTCAGCTCCGTTCTGATTTATTCATACTCTATTCAATAGATTATATTGATGTAAGAACAAGTCTTAATAATTTCTGACTTACAACCCACTGACCAAGAGTTATAGTCATTTTAGTGAAACATTTTTTGAGTGCAACTCATTTTCTAAAAAAACCAAAATGAAGAGCTTTGGCCATAAATTTTACCGATAAATAGATTTAGTAGTCATTAAATAGTCCTGGAAGTTTCAACGCAAGCAAATCTATCTTTCTCTAGATATTCAAATTTCTACTATAAAATAGCAACGGTTTACCATAAGAAAAAATCCAAGGGCAAAAGAGCACTTATAGTACTTCGAAGTATTTAAGTCGTTCTTTTGCCCTCTGTGTATATTTCTTTGGTAAATAGGTGTTTTTTTCTGTAAGTTGAATATGTCGAAAAAGACATTTTCGCTTTCCTTGAAACTTATAGAAGTATCTAATGGCTATTAAATCTATTTATCGGTAAAAATTCACGTCTGAACTCTTCAATTTAATTTTTTTCGAAAATGAGTGACCCGACTCAATAAATATTTCAGTAAAATGATCATAATTGTTTGTCAGTATGTCGTAAACTGTAACCTTTTAAGTCTTGTTCATAACTTAAAATAATCTATCACATGAAATATGAATGAATCAAAGCAGAGCTAGACACCTTGAGTACTTCCCTGTTTTGACAGATACTTGTTATATATTATTTAAGTCAAACGATCACTGAATTGTTTTAGAAATACAATAAATTTTATTATAAAATCAAGTTTGTATAAATTTAGACAATTAAAACATGTTATTGTAATTACATTTGTTCGTTTGAAAATAATCATTTCTCAGAACTTTCGATAATAGATAAAAATATACTATTTCTTATAAAATACTTGTCTGAAAAAATCAGAATTCAATCTAGTTGTATAAAAGTGTTGACATCAATAGCCTATTTATTGAATAGAGTATAATTAATTAAGAAAATCTGATATTAAAACAATAGAGTTGTTTTTTTATTTTCTAACTGTCTCGTTGATTATATTTTTTAAATATTAATTATTGAGATAAACTCTTCAATATTGATTTTAAGATTTAATAAACAACAAAAAATAATAAGCATTACGTTACAAAATATTTTTCAAAAATTTGAATAAAAAAAAAAACGAACAAACGAAAAAAAGTTTTTATTTTTTATCTTTTTTTATTATCGCTTTTTTCGCTGGTTCGTTTTCAATAATAATCATAGCCAATTGACTACGTGATGCTAAACCTTTTTCTCGTTGTATTAAACATCGATTATATTCAATAATATTCGTTTGTTTTATTGAATCACATTTTATTGATTTATAATGAACACGTAATGATTGATCAGGTGCACGTAAAATATTCATATCAGTTAATTGTACAAACAAATCATAAAGATTTATTGATGATAATGATATATTAGTTGATGAAATTAATTTTTTTAAGCTTAAATAATCACTCATATAAATTCCAATATGATCAAATGCATAGGAATTGAACCAACCATGTGATTTATGTAAATCAATTGTAGAATTATCTGTCATATGATGTGTACGCATTATAATATGTGGATGATATTGATAAAAAGCAATAGGAAAAAAAACTTGTACATTTTCAATAACATTTAAACGACAACGATTTAAAAAATCTGATTCAATATTAACATATGGATTGGTTAAAAATATTAAAGAATTTGATCGTAGTTTTGTTTCAAAAAAATCTAATATATATGTTGAATGTGTATAACGTGTTATTGTTGATGATGATGGTAAAAGTACAGTGTGATATGTTACTGTTAATTGAGTTCGTGTACGACGTATTAACTCAACTTCATGACGTAGATTATCAAACCATTTTTGTGTTTGAGATAATTCATATTTTGTTGTAACAACATGTGTAAGAAGTAGTTCAAATTTATCACGAGTTTCTTTATCAAATAATGTTTTATTAACATGACGAAGAAAACGTATTGCAATTGATTGTTCATCTGTGTATATAGGTAAAATAAGAAAGACTTTAGTTGTTTCAGTAACAAATGGCATTGGAATTATTTCAACAAGACCTAAAAAACAAAATATAGTATATATATATATGTACTAAAAGCAATATTTTTTGTTTAAGTTTTACATAGAATAAGAAATCTATTCGCATGTTGCTTAATCAATCTATTGATTCGTTTCTTAGTTCTTTGTGTTATTCATTTTGTAAATATATAAAAAATAATTTTTTTTTATTTGATAAGAGATAAAACAATATAATAAGAGGAGTAACAGTTGGATAATATTTCTGATTTGAAAAACTGTTGAAAACTTCGTTTGTTTTGTTAGTAATGAGTTCTATTGAAAAGAACTGTTTTTACGATGGTCCGTTTGAACTCGCATTTACCTTATTCATAGTCGAGTTACGGCTTCTAGCAGAATTTCTCTAGCTTTGTCATTAAAACCGTTACAGAGCTCGAGTTGGTTTCAAATTAAAGCCAACACTGTTACCCAGTTTTGACTCGAATTAAAAACTTTTAAAGCAAAAAAAAGTATTACTTATATTTTGAGAAAAATTTATTTAAAAAAAAAACAGAAAAAATGATACATAATCTGAAGAAGAAAAGCTTGGTACATGATTTTTCCAATAAGAATTGTTTTGATTATTCAGGAATATAAGAATTCGATGCATCATTAAGTTCAACACAGAACCAAATGATATAGGACTCGTAAGTTAATTGCTGGCGTTAATCATTTTATTTATTTTTTTTTCTACCATTTTCATTCGAATTTACATTTATACATGGATGAAAAATGTGAATATCATTTAGTATGGCCATCTACAGTCTATTTTTGCCATGCAAAAATTAAAAAAACGCTCTTTTTCAAGATGAAAACTTCAAAGTTTTATTTTAAAATTTGTAAGACATAAAGGTCTGACGCTATCTTGTCTTGAGAATATATTCCTGTTACTAATGAAACTTTGAACACATTCATATTAAAAGTCTTATACAAATAGAAAATAACTTATTGTTATTCATCTGATTTTTAAATATTTTATATAATCTGTTTTCCAATTCGAGAGTTGATGATAACATATGAGAAAACTGTAAAATTAAATCATCCACAGTTGACATTTCATTCTAAGTTGTATATACAATCGTTTTTTCTATTCAATCAATGAATACGTTGCATTAAACTTTTCGAGTTTAATGTTTATATCTTTTTCATTTTCCAATGTGCATCTAAACTAATCTTTTTCTTTCTAATCTCGTTCAGTTAGACAAAAATGTAGCAAGGAACACAATAAGTAAGAGGTGCAGAATATATTATTTGCTTTCTATGATCTATATTTCCAATACAAAAAGAAACGATTTTTGCTGAAAAAAAAACTGAAAATTTTTTCGAAATGACTAAGTGCACATCCATCTGTATGCCTTCAGTTAGAAAACTATATTGAAGCTCATTATTTCTTTTACAAATATGGTGTCAACACTAAGTTTGTAGTAATCTCTAAGATGAATTTTCTATTAAGCATAATTAAATTGAAATGTATATAGTAAATATTTTAAAGTTACCTAATGGTCGCATTAATTCTACACGTTTAATATATTCCATATGACTTTGATCAATAAGTGACAAATCCATAATATAATGTGTACCTCGTGTTGGATCAAACTGACGATATCCATTAATTAATTTTTTCAATTTTAATCTATTTTTGAAATGAAAGAAAGAAAACTATTCATATTTCTTTACAATATATTTATAATTAATCATACCGCATTCCATATTTTTTTTGTAATTGTTCAATAGCATGATCAATAACTTCATGTACATCTTCATAATCATCATCTTAAAAAATAAAAAAAAATGTAAATAATAAAGTTCCGTTTGATTTTTTTTTTTTTTTCTTTAAAAAATAAAAATCAAGCATACTATCCAGTGAATTGATGACATCATTATCTGTTTTTAAATAAATATGTGTTTCATTAAAAAAATCCCAACGAAGTACATCAAATCGTGTTGGTGGTTTAAATGGTGATGGTACACCAACTGGCCACGGAATATTTCCACAACCTTCCGGTGCATAACATGATAGTTCTTCAATTGTTTCTTCATATTTTGATATACTTTTTGTCATTTCATCAATTTCAACTTGATTAAAATATCTTAATTAAATAAATTTTATTTAGTAGAAAAATTAAGATAAAAACAAAAACAAAAAAAAAAATGAATTATACTTTTGAAGTTTAAGCATTGTTTCAAGATCATTTATTGGATGAACGGTTAATGTTTGATTAAAATCTTCAGTTTTAGATAATCTATCAATATCTGTATCGAATTCAAATCGATAATTAACATAAGCTGTAAATTTATAATTCTATAAAAAAAAAAAAAAAATTTCATTTGAAGTTTAAATTTAAATACATCAGACAAAAAGAAAAATCAACAAAACTTACACTAGCTGTATTAGTACAAGGCAATTTAGCTGCTTTTAAAACACATCGTCCAATATTATCCGTTAAATCTTGTGAATAAGCATTATTTGTACACCAATCAAGTTCGTCAAGTATTTTGCGAAGTACAGTCTGCAAAATATATTTATTTATTTACTTATTTCTATTGACAACTAAATCATGCATATAATTTTCTCTTTCTTTAGTTAAAAAAAAAATGTATAAGTTTTACTATATTATTTGCAAAGAATGTTTTTTGTGTAACATTTATCTTATATGAACAACTGTAATCTGTAGAAGAGAAACTATAAAACAGCTTCTTTTTATTTTTGTGAGATTAATCTCAATAGACAAAAGAAAAGTCAACAATATGTTCTTACAATATCATATAACTAGAAAATCAGCAGATGAAATCTGATCACCATACTATCAATAACTTTATTTCTATTCGAGAAAAAAAAAAAAAAAAAAAAAAAGAATTCGTTTACTTCATTTTCAACTTTCTCAGTACAAAATGAAATATTTCAAATAATCAAAAAAAAATATATCTTATACAAATTTAAAAATTCTTCAATACATACTCCTGATAAAATAATACCAGATCCAAAATAACAATAAACAGCATGTACATCATCAAATGCTTGTCCCATATAAAGATCTTGACTAATACTAATATGATTTAAAAATTCATTTAACTAAAAATATAACGAAAAAAAAAAATGACATAGATAAATAATGTAACAATACTTATCATAGGAGAAATTATTTTTGATTAAACTTACTTTAAAACCTCGTACAAATGTATTATCAGGTAAAAGTACAAACCAATCATATAGTTTAATCATTTTTTCAGCAAGATATTTTAATACATAAAATGGTTTTAAATAAGCACGTTTATCATGTACAGCAATAACTTGCATACTTCGAGGAAAATCTTGTACATCTTCATCAATGAAAAATAATAAACGATTAACATGATCTTGTAATGTTTGATTTAGAAAAAAAGCAAATGTGTTTAAATGATTTGGTTCAGTTAATATAGCAACGAGAACTTTTTCACGTATACCTAATTCATCAGCTATATAACGAGGTCGTGTTACTTTCGTTGTATTTGTTGATTGTGTTGATGTTGATGAAGATTTATTATTTAAATTTATTTCTAATTGTGGTGGATGTATTTGTGGTTCATAATCTTTACTACCATAATCAACAAGTGTTACATCAACAATTGAACGTGATTCTCGATTTAATATTCGAAATGGATCAAATCTATCATGAAATGATAATGTATCATTACCAAAATGTATATTTAATGAAGATGAAAATGGTTCAGAAAAAAGTGACAAAGGATTGTCACAAACACTTATTATTGGTAAACATGCTAAGCTTAAAACAAAACCAAGTGAAAGACCAACAAATATTGATAATATATAACGAGATTTAAGTCGAGTACGATGACATAAAAGTGACATTGTTGAACATTTATAACCAATTAAACAGGATAATTTTGAGTGAATTGTTGAAAAAAAATTATAAAGATGAATACGACTGGTTTTAATTACAGATAATGATTGACGATTAGTGTTCAATTGAACTAAAATAAGAAAAATATATAAAAGAAAAACAATTTTTTTTTTTTACTACATCTTATAATTTTTATTTTAGATAATTAGAAAAAAAGAACTCCTTTAGATGATTATGTACTGTGTTCTTAAGTACATAACATTGACATAAGTATTCAACACGATTGACGTTGTCAAATAACACAATTTTTCTATTAAAAAATTCAAATTCATGTGAATTTATATTGAAAATAGTCAAATCAAAGAAGTCCTTAACTATTTCCAGTCAAAAATGTAAGTAGAATCAATACATGTTTGCTATTATAGTCATGTTATTCTTAGGAAAAGAAAAAAGATTGGTTCGTCTCACCTTATAATCGTTTGCAGTCATCTTTCAATATAGAAGCCTCATGTTATTCCTGCTGTCGTTGCTTCACTCCCTCTCTCTTCTCTTTACATCTTTCAGATTTATTGACAGCAAAACTAAAGGTAGGATGAGAACTGAAAAAAAAACGTAAAAGAAGAAGAAGAAGAAGAAGAAAAAAGCATTTTACTATTTTGTTTGTCTAGGTTGCATATATGTATACGGCTGTCTGTAGCTGTAGCATCACAAGAACAGATTCATTCTTTGTGCTTGTACATCATATATATGTACAAAGAGATTAATAGAAAGGCAAAAGAGAGAAAGCCTTATCAGTATTCATATACAAGTACAACCATCTTGTTTCCGACTGTTCTCACAGTCGCAGCAATAAATGGTTATGTCCAATTATATGAAACATCTGGCAACTATAAACAAAACAAAAAAAAAAAACGACGGCAGTCTTAGAATGACAAATGATCATGCATGATATTATCAGTATTTGTTAGGATATTGCGAAATAATTTCTTATTGATTGAAATTCTCACTTCATGAAATATAATAATTATAATGAAAAGAAAAACAAAATAAACTCTTGTATTTATTATCATTATATTATCTGATTACTTACCACCACTTCGTCGATATTTTCTTCCATATCGAACCATTTATCTCTTTTCCTTTTAAATGAATTTTTTTAAAGTGATATCAAATCCGTTTTCTGCATACACTTTGGATTAACATACGTAAATACATATTTTTTTTTACCGTTCTTCATTTCTTCTCATTTTTTTTTTTCTACTAAATGAATACAGGCAATATGAACTATTCGTAGTCATTGATTTTGTTGTTAAATATGAAAAAAAAAAAAAGAAAAGAAAGAACGATAAAAACTAACAGAAAAAAAGCACTTTATTCTAAATGAATGTGTAATTATCATTGGGTTTTATTAAGCTTCATTATGTTCTTTCATTATATTTTCTTATCAAGACAAAAAATATAATAACCGACAGGCGGTCTCATGTATATTCAAAGATTATATTGACATGATAGGTATACATCGTTTACCAGTGTAAAAAAGATGATATAGGCTGAAATGAATATTTATTTTCGAGTTAGAAGAATCTTGATGATTATACGTTTGCCTACCATAATGTATGCTTCAATATCGCTAAGGAAGAAAAAAAAATGTATAAGAAAAACAAAATAATATGTTTAATATTTTTCGTTCTTACGTATCAGATGGAAAGGCTGTTAAAGTTCTGATTAAAATCATCAAAAAAAAAAAAAAAAACAACTAGATTAATACATATTTTTCAAAATAATATTGTTATAAAAGAATTAAAGAAAAATCATTGAAAGAAATTTGTTCAAGCTCATCGAATTTTTTTATCTATTTGATTTATTCTTAAGTACTTCAAAGTTCAATAAATATAGAACGATTTTTTTATGATGTATTATATGATTTATTTCGTTTGATATACTTGCATTATTTTATGATATAGCTTTTCGAAATAATCTAGATCTAGACAAAACGAAGAGAATACACAAAATGGAAACTAGAATATGTTTGAAACAATACGAACACGTTTAGAACTACTCGCTCAAAATAGCAATTAACGTATACAACGCATGAATTTTTACTTTTTTCGTCTGAATCTGGAAATTAAATGTATTATTCATTATGTAGTTGATGATTTGAATGATACCAAGTACATACATTATAGTAATCAAACTATATTTCTTTCTATTTATTATTTTCAAGAAAAAATGAAATTATTTGTTTTCAAAACAAAACGATTACATATTAGATCACAGACTTTATTATGCATCAATCGAGAATATCGTTAATGGCTATATTTGATCATTAGTCAAATTACACTTGTATGATCAAGACTGAATGGTTATCATGATTAATCGAAAATATTACAAAAAAATAAGTAGTTGAGAAAAATAATTGATGAATTATGAATATCTATATGAAACATTTGATCAATTTTTATTTGAAAAGATTTATTAGTAAGAAGGCCATATAGTAAATCATTTTAGTAAATTGTCACTATTTATTATAAAGATATTTGTAAAAGTGAAGAATAATTTCGGTCTCAATGATTACTTGTAAAAAAGAAAAGACAATGAAATAATTCGAAATTGATCAAAAAATTAAATTTTTCTTAAGGAATTAATCAATAATACAAAATTTTGATAGGAAAGAATTTTTCTATCGTTTCTTTAAAAATTGATAAGATTTTTATTAAGATGAATAATGTTTGTCAAATGAATAAGAAATACTTTTTGTTCTGTTTCAATCGATTATTGCATACAAAACACGGTCAAGTACGAACAAACAGAGTTTTCTTTTTATTCATGCTATTAAAGGTATTTATTTACAGTCAAGCTATTAACTTACCTGTTCTGTGAAGTTTTTTTTTTTCACGATGCTGAAAAAGATTCTTATGTTGTCAGAAGAGATTATCGTATATATGTATGAAGGACATTTAACATCTAGAAAAATGCATCTTATCTTACAAAAACATTCCATTGATAGAATTAATTCCAATAATCTATGAAATTGTCAATCTATAGTTTCTTTTCATCATGAATATTATATTTATTGTATTCGTTTTTAATGTATACATTCCTTTTCATTATGAAATTATTATTTTCTAAGAGTTGAAAGAATATAAAGAATTTACATACACCAAGGAAATTGTGTCATAATTTCGTCTGAAATTGAATCAAGTTACATTTCTTTTTGAATATATCAATATACATGATTGAAGACATTTCATGGAGCTTAATATCTATTAAATTTAAACTATTTCTATGAACTAATTATTAACGTGTGGCGTAGAATAAATTAGAATATTTATACTTTGAATACATTCCTAGTAATCTTCTTTTGATCGTGTCACGTATTTTTTTGAATAAAAAAAAATGGCGTTTGAATTTCTCTAAAATACCGTCTATGAAACAGCGGAATTTTGGACTTGAAGTTATTTTGAGTTACTTCAAGTAGTTTACTTTGACATACTTTTCTACTTCAAGTTCGCTGTTTCTCCATTGAATTGGAATCAAAGTATAAATATTCTAATTTATTCTACGCCACACGTTAATAATTAGTTCATAGAAATAGTTTAAATTTAATAGATATTAAGCTCCATGAAATGTCTTCAATCATGTATATTGATATATTCAAAAAGAAATGTAACTTGATTCAATTTCAGACGAAATTNTACTTTGACATACTTTTCTACTTCCAGTCCGCTGTTTCTCCATTGGATTGGAATCAAAACTTATTTTAGATATGCGTGAAAAAAGATGAAAAGTAAAGACGGACAAACAACTAGTTAAAAATAAATATGAAAATATTGGTTCGAGCGGCTAAAATTCGTCATGATTTGACCAAAATGATTTCGTTACAGAGAATTAAATTTTGAATAAAAATGGTCAACAATATTAGCTCTATTAATTTGCTACATCAGCCAGGTCGTCTAAGCACAGTTCGAACAAAAGTAAATCCATTGCTATCAAATAAAGATCTTGATTATTTTCCATAAGAAAAGGTCAAGGAGTCAGTTGTGACTGATCTGCACAATAAGAGCAGGCTAATTCTAGAAGCTAGGTGTTAGCAGAATTTTTTAAGGCTCATAGCATTACCTCAATGAAAAGTGGTGTACAAGGCATTTTTGTGCAATTATACCGAAGAATTATTAGTCACTAAATCTGCCTGATTGAGATTCGTTAGGTTACAGTTTATGAAATGAATTGAAATCATATAGCAACAAAAACAATTTTTATAGACAAAATAAAAAGTTCTGTCAAAAAAATGTTCAATTCTTTACTTAGTTCTATTGTACGATTATATTTAATCAAACATAAAAAACTATATTCGTTAAGTCAAGTTTTCGATTCTGTGCAGAATTTGAAGAGCTCTTTTTTGATAGAAAGAAGTGTTTTAATCTAATGAAGAATTCAAAGAGAAATATTAAAAATACAAACAGTCTAATTTATTCTGTACAACTCGTTCCTATTCATGATAGGAATTTCAAATTTAGTTCAACAATTCAGAAAAGAGGAATATAATAAATTCAGGTCAATTCTCAAATTGTCTAAATTTCCATGCTTGCTTTTCTTTTTATTAACGATTGAAACATTTTGTTCAAATGATCTGAATAAAATAATTGAAAAAAAAGTCAATCATGCCGTAATAGTTAAAAGTCTTTATTCCACTGCGTTTCAGGTAACATGTATTGGCGGTCTAAAAAAAATTGTGCATGCATACTCCACCAACACTATTGTTCTTTTGAACTTCGTAACTCTGAAATGAAAGAGCTTTGTCTATCAGTCAATTGCTCATTATGTGATGCTACTTTTTAGCTCTCTGCGCTATTGATTTGATTGAAGTTCATCAATCCATTTGAGAATTGTAGCCAATTTACCTCAACTTATAAGGCAACTTTCCCAATAGTTGAACATAGTCCTCTATAAATCTCAGAAAAGGTTCATGAGCTAAAACGAAATCGCATGCCGATGATCATCTCATTGATAGATATAGCAATCTTCTCATCTTTTAGGTAAACAACAACCATAGACGAAACTCTAACTGTATGCTAATACATCAAGAACTAGCGATGTAATTGTTAAAAAAACAAACCGAAACAGTATTTTTCAGGTTAAAAAGTCATTAGAAAAAATAGCTACAGTTCATCATAATTTTCTTTGTACTGAAGCAATCGTAGTGCAGTTTTGCAGTTGATCTGCATTAGCGATAGGATATACATGCACAATATTTTCATATCTTCTATGTGTATAATATCTAGGATCTGTGACGGAAATGCAGACTTATGTCAACTACTGTAAGTTTTGAGAATTTTCCGTTATCTAAAGAATGTATTTGTTTTTTATTTAAATGCTGTAAACACAACAAGCTTTGCTATGTTAAATTTCTTAAAAACTTTTTTCGTTAAATGAACTACTTTTTTATTGTATCATGTTTCATTTATTCAATAAATATTCGTTATAGTATTCATTCGAAGAATGAAATCAATTTTTCGTTAAAAATTAATGAAATAAAAATCTAATTAAATTGATTATACTTGGTTACAATGTGGAAAGTCATTTATTCATTTTATATAAAGTAACTGTAGTAGTAAAATGACAAAAAAAAAAGATAACAATAAATAAATTTAGATGTACTTTTATCGAACTAAAGTCACAAGAAGAATGTAATAAGTATAATATACACTCTCCTATATTCTTGCTTAATAAGTCAACAAAATCTCAGGTAGATAACAAACATTGTTTACTTCAGTTCATTTTTTTTTATCTACGAAAAGTACACACTAGACATGGGCTCGATGTTGAATAGACAACATATTAATGAAAATTTAGAATTAAACAATTTAATTAACGCAACAAGATCAAAATCAGTCATTGAAAATCAAGATGATTTTGAAGAATGTATTCTTGTCTGGCTTGATCCAACTCTTAAATATACAGATGATTGGACTAAAGAATTTGATCGTGCTCGAGAAATAATAAATAATTTAAAAACATTTGATAATCTTAATGATTGTATTAATTTTATGAAAATGGTTGTTAATGATAAAATTTTTCTTATTGTTTCACAGTAAGATTTATTTAGATGATTTGATTATATTTTTATTTGATTTTCTATTATAGTCAATATGTTCATTTCATTTGTTCCATTAAATCTGAACTTCGTTCTCTATCATCTATCTATGTTTATTATGATTTGAGTCTTAATTCAATAAAACGAATACAATTAGAAACTTGGGCTAAACATAATGAACCATTAATAACAGGTGTTTATTCAAGTTCAACAGATTGTTTTGCACAATTAACAAAAGATGTTAATGATATATGTGATTATAATTCAATTCCTGCAACATATTTAAATCTACAAACAAAAAATTTAAATTTAAAACAAGCAAGTTCATTTCTTATATTTCATTTATTTTTGCAAAATCTTCTTTCTCATTTATCATCATCTAAAAATATTCAAGACAGACAACGAATATTTCGTTCATGTCTTTATTATTATCGTAATAATAATAAACGTATAGATGAAATTCATCATTTTGAACAACATTATAATTCTCAATCGGCTATTGATTGGTATTTAAGAACAAAATTTCTTTCACGTCTTTTACATAAATCTAGTCGAACACTAAATTTTGCACTTTTATTTGATTATAGTTTTATTTTTAATGATATACAATATTTAATAAATGAAAATACATCAATATCTTTAGATACACAACAAACAGACATATATTATCGTGCACAAAATATAAATACTGATGATTTATATCGTTTACGTATGAATTTAAATAGTATTATATCAATAAATCGTTATCTTGATCTTTGTAAAAATGCTGAAGAAGCTGTTAATGAAGTTTTATTAACATCTAATACACTTGAAACTGTTTTATATCATTTTTCAATAAATCATTCATATAAATCAATATCAAATAAAAAAGTTCTTTTATCAATTGGTTCATTATTTCGTATACATCATATTGGAATGGAAATCGATGGTATATGGCATGTACATTTAAATCAATTGACAAAAGATGATATTAATGAAAAAATAGATATATTAATGAATGAAATTGATTTTATTCCACATCCATATTTATCTATTGGTCTTATTTGGGATAAAATAAAACAATCAACTAAAGCTGATAGATTTTATCGTTTACTTATTACAAATTTACCAAATTCTAATGATGAAACAGCACTTATATGTAATTATGTTGGAGCTATATTTCGTTCAAAATGTCAATATACATTAGCATTAAATTATCATCAAAAAGCATTAACATTTTATCAAGAAAAAAATCGAATAAATTCTTCATTTAATGATGATATTGATCGTACATATGCACAAATAGCACTTGTTTATAGAGATATGGGAGATATATTAACTGCTATTCAATATTTTAAATTAGCTATTAAACAAGGTGAAGAAGTTTTTAATGATCTTGGAGAAATTTATCGAAATTTGGGACAATTTAATATTGCACAAAAATATTATGAACAAGCTAAAATAGAAAATAATATAGGACTTTGTTATATATATCAACGAATGTTTTCACAAGCATTATCTCATTTAAAAAAAGAAACTGAATCAATGTCATATATAAATTTAGGTGTTTATCATCAATTACAAAAAGAATATAGTACAGCATTAATTTTTTTTGAAAAAGCATTAGAAGCTGTTAAAAATCATCCATTAGATACAGCTATGATACATTCTTATCTTGGTCTTTTACATTGTGATCGACGACAATGGTTATTATCATTAAGACATTATGAACAAGCACTTGATTTATATAAACGTCATTTATCAACAGGTAACCATCCAACAATTGCACTTATTCATGATGGTCTTGGAACATTATATTTAAATAAAGGTGAATATAGAGCAGCACAACGTGAATTTGAACGTTGTTTAGAATTACAATTATGTTTATTACCATCAAAACATCCCGATATAGCTGGAACATATAATAATTTAGGTGGTGTTTTTAATGAAATGGGTCATTATGAAGAAGCATTATTATATCATTATGAAGCTCTTGCTATAGCTACAGCAACATTACCAGTTGATCATTTTGATATAAAATTATATGAACATAATATAACTGAAACAAAACGAAAACTTTCATATAATTAAAATCAATATATGTATATAAATATATAAATTATATTCTTTTTATAGTTTTTATCAGTCTATTCGATAAAAGAAGAATCATTTTATCTGACAATTCTGTCAAAATTTTGTAATTTGTATGGTTTTTGTTGATAGTTTATTTCAGTTTTTTTTCTCGTTTTGTTTTTACAAAATATTTTCATTTTCATGTACGATTTATCCATAAAATATTACACTGAGAGTAACATCTACGATTGATATAATTTTGGTCACTAGATTGTTCGTTACAAGTGTGTGTTGTAAGTGAGGGTCTCTTGTGTACTCCTATCCGTACAACCGCTCCACAGTTGCAACCAGTGGTAGAAGTTCCATTCGTTTAGCAAAAAATGATGGTTCTACCACTGGTTTTAACCGGACCGAACGGATTAAAATGGTTGGAAAATATTATATAGATATGTTATTTTTCTATAATAAAATTTGTTGAGAGCAAGTTTGTTTTTTATTATTAAAATACTCAAACAATATTGTTTGAAGAACTATTAGTTTTATTTTCTTCTGTTTCTTCTATATTATTTTATTTCTTTGATCCAAATATATTTCATTTTTTAAAAAGAACAATAAAAACTGTGTTCCTTGAAGTAAATTGTTTTTTCCTGAAGATCAAATTTAGGCCTGTCTGAAAAGATTTAGCAATCAGTTTAAGGATAAATGACTCATTTTTTTTCGCACCATATATAGAAATATCACATATTCCTCTTTGAGAAACAACAGATATAAACGACTATAATATGAGAATTTCGGAGATTTGTAAGACCTAAATGCAAAGAAGGAAAATGAATGTTTTTTTTTTCAAGCTATTCTTATTAACCATTTAATAACGGTCCAACAAATTGGCCACTTTTTATCGTATAAAAAGATTTTTGGAACTCGACCAATTACAATTCTGACCTACTTTTATCCACCCACTTTCGATACTTCGAGACGAATATGTCATACGACGAATTGTCCTAGTGCCATCATTTTAACTTACAGAACTTTATTCCCAAAAAAAGAACTTAATCTCAAAATCAATTTTAACTGAATAGAGTGTAGGATTAAAGAAAGATTTATTATTTGAAAAAAAAATTAAATCAAATATAGATAATAAACTAGAATTACAACATGAGTCTTTTCTTTGATTGATAAAATTTTTCCTGATATTTTTATGATAAGACAAGAATTGAATATCAAATAAATTATCATCAAACATAATCTTTTCATTGTCACACACACATTGCTAATGCTATGATATTATTAAACATTTGTCATCATATCAAAGGGAAATTTAAAATTTATTTAGAAAAAAAGAAGTTATTATATGCTATTGTAATTGCACAAAATTATTAATTGAAAGGATAAATAAAATCAAATAAAAAAAAAAAGAAGGTTGATAATGATAGATGGTACATCATTAAAATAGGACAATAGGATATATGATTCACGTGCAATTCTGATAGTAAAAACAAACCATTAAAAACTTTTTTATAGATGTATATGCTCGATTTATTAGTTTGTTCATTGATTGTATCCATTTAAAAGCATTTACGATGAACAATTGATGGACCAGCTTCATCGTATTCTTGTTTTGAAATCCACATTTGTTGAAATGTTGATAACGAAGCCAAAATTGAACCACCAATCCATACGGAATATTTACGTTCAGGTGGTGCAATGATTTTAATTTTCATTGTTGATGGTGCTAAGGCTGTTATTTCTTTTTGCATACGATCAGCAATACCAGGATACATTGAAGTACCTAATTTAGAATTATTTATATTAGAAAAAAATAAATAAATATTTATTGATTTCTTTTTTTTTGTTGTTTTCTTTATTTACCTCCTGATAAGACTGTGTTAGCATATAAATCTTTACGAATATCAATATCGCATTTCATGATTGAATTGAATGTTGTTTCATGAATACCAGCAACTTCCATACCCTGTAATTATTCATTAATAATTAAAACAAAAAATAAAAATAAAAACAAAAAATTTTTTACCAAAAATGATGGTTGAAAGAGTGATTCTGGACAACGGAAACGTTCATTACCAATGGTAATAACTTGACCATCAGGTAATTCATAGCTTTTTTCTAATGAGGATGTTGATGCAGCTGTTGCCATTTCTTGTTCAAAATCTAATGCAACATAACATAATTTTTCTTTGATATCCCGGACAATTTCACGTTCAGCTGTTGTTACAAATGAATAACCACGTTCAGTAAGAATTTTCATTAAATAATCAGTTAAATCACGACCAGCCAAATCAAGACGAAGAATAGCATGAGGTAAAGCATAACCTTCATAGATGGGTACATCGTGTGTAACACCATCACCTGAATCAAGAACAATACCAGTTGTACGACCACTAGCATAAAGTGAAAGTACAGCTTGAATGGCAACATACATAGCTAGACAAAACAAACAAAAAACATAAGACAAAGTCAATTATGATATTTTAAATATTAGAAAAACAAAAAAATTTACCTGGTGAATTGAATGTTTCAAACATGATTTGTGTCATTTTTTCACGATTAGCTTTTGGATTGAGTGGAGCTTCAGTAAGGAGAACAGGGTGTTCTTCTGGTGCAACACGAAGTTCATTGTAGAAAGTATGATGCCAGATTTTTTCAATATCATCCCAATTGGTAATAATACCATGTTCAATTGGATATTTGAGTGTTAAAATACCACGTTTTGATTGAGCTTCATCACCGACATATGAATCTTTTTGACCCATACCAACCATAACAGCTTGATGACGTGGTCGACCAACAACTGATGGAAATACTGATCGAGGAGCATCATCACCAGCAAAGCCAGCTTTGCACATACCTATTTATTTGAAATAGAAAATTATTTTAATAAATTTTCATATTAGTTTTCTTTTCTTAAAAAACTATTTTACCTGATCCATTGTCAATTACAATTGCAGCAACGTCTTCGTCACACATGATTATTTCTTATAAAACGGTTAAGATGATGATAGTAATGTGGATTTGTATTCGTCTCCGCTACTCAGATTGTCCGTGAAAAGAACGACAACCGCTATATCTTCTTGACTATATAGATGTATACCGAAATAGGCTTTTCTTCTTTCCTGTATTCTTCTTTGCTATTTTGCTTTTTTCTTAGATATACACATCAGTCGATACCAAATCGGGTAATACACATCGTTATGACAACGGGCGGTCGAAAGAAAAAAAAAGCATACATATAGATAGTAATCGTTTCCTTCTTTTTTATTCTATATATTTGTACCAGTAGTATTTTAGATATTTTCAGACGTAGATGATACCATATGGAATATAGGCACGATTATACATGTATTGATTATATTCTTCATTTTAGGAAAATAATACTACTGTTCGACGTTACTATTAACATGTAGCAAAACGAGAAGAAGAAAAAGAATAGAGATGCATTAATGTCTTCAAATAGATGAAACTACATCTAAGGAAAAGCAACAATATCCAAGAAAAGAAATAACAATGTTGAAGGATACTATACTATCATATTTATTCTTGATCGAGGTTCACATCCAGTTTCTTCTAAACACATTTGTCTATTGACAAACATTGTGTAACTAAAAACCTTAAGTCTTTTTTTCCAAGTACATATTATTGATACATAACAAGACTGATTTATTGATCATCAATACAAAGAAGAAAAAAAAAAGAAAAACTATGATTGAATAGCTTGTGATGCGATAGACATATGCATATATATATATATATATATTAATACTAAATAAATGTACTCAGTTTCTTGTCATTTATTTTCTTACATAAAATTTATAGCTTTGTATACTTATTATGAATAGAACATTATAAATTTTATACTCCAATATAATATGTCTTTGATTATTATTCTAAATCAATAGGCAATCAGTGTTGACAGATCAACAGTAACTAACGCATTAAGGCAACAGAATATTTATTTCACTATAACAGAAAACCAAACATCGAATATTAGTTGATATAGATAATGAAATAATTAAATTTACTGTTAATGATAATGTTGAAAAATATACATGTGAAGAAAAAATACATTATAGAATCTCAACAAATCCTAATGATTTATCATATTCATAATGTTTTTTTTTTTTTCTAAAAATAATTTACTTATTACAAATACAATAGAATACTGATAATTCACAATGGTAAATTTATGGCATCATTTGATCATAACAATACACATGATTGGAAGTTTTATTGTTGATAATGATCAAACTTATAAGGTTCAGCGAGTCAAGTTATTTTTGTCACGACATCTTATTCCTAGTTTTTATGCACAAAAGAGAAATATAATAAGAGTAATTCTTCATAAAATAAAATGACACACCGACAATAGCCTTATCAACAAAGTAAAAGTACGGTAAAACTTCTCTAATGTGAACACTGTCGAAACTATTGAAATGCACTCACTATATGAAGGTCTTCAGTTTAGAGATTTGACGCATTGTTTGCTGTGAAATGAAGAAACAAAAAATTTCAAAATACTTACTTCTACAATAGTCTTAGATAAAAGTCTAGTTATTTAGACTCTTGTTCGTCTATTTTCATTCCAAGGATTAGAATTGAGAGATCTCTCAATAACAAAACAAAGTTTAATATTCTGTTCACATAAGATTATCACATTTTATCCCTTAGTATCTGATGTTGTTATTAGACGTTCACATTTATTGAACGCAATTGTATCTTTACCTATATCAATAATTCTCATACATCAAGTCTACATACTCGTAGTGCATAAGAAACAGGTTATAAGCAATTGAAAGAAATCAAAATTCCCATTGCACATACGTTCACTTGAAAGAAGTTATAATATCAAGAGGAACTACAAAAGAGCGTTCACTGTTTATAATAGGGAGATGTTCACACTAGACAGATGTATTTCTAGTAAAAATGCTTCGAAGAACCTGAGATCGTTCTTAATTAGGTGATATTCAATAGTAGAGGTTTTATTGCAGAAAAATCAACTCTACCCGTTCGTACAATTTCACAAGAGAGTAAAATATCTGCTTTTTTTAGAGCAAAAACCTAAATTTAAAATTGTTTACAAGCAAAAAACTGCTGGCACAATCCCTGCGCGATTAAAATGTAAAACATTACGCAGTTGTGGTTGCTAATCAAACGAAGATTGTTTCATTCTTTCTATTTTGGGATACATTTCTACACCATCCATTTACTTTATCCTTCGAGGATGCAATAGGAAAGTAGTTTATATACTATAACGAGACATTATTCATGTACGGTCTGTGATGGGTTCTCAAGGTGTCTGTCATAGTTTGCGTGGGGGGGAGGGGGGAAGGAGTAGTTCCAAATTTCCATCCGATATATTTCAACACTCTCTTCAAGTTATGTTTCACAAAATATCTACTAACATTTAAATTAATGTCGTATTTGTACTTCAACAATGTTAAAATGTAAATATTATCCTGTGAAAACTTTGAGAAATACAATCTTACTAAAAAATCACTTTAAGAAAACACACATGCAGTTGGCATTACTGTAACAGAAACATCCATGATTTTTTTTCAGCAAACTTATTAAGAGATTGATATGAAATAAGAGTTTTGATATTGAATTCTCACCTTGTTGCTTTTTGAAATAAATGACGTGAACTCACCCGTCCATGGAAACTTATTCTATAAACTTGCTTGTTTCTAATTATATTCGTTTTTTTTTTGTCTTTTTTTATTTGCAAAAAAGTTGAATAAATTTCGATATGAATAGTAACCTAGATAGAATTAATAGATAGAAAAAAAAAAAGAAATTTTTCATTTGTATACTACTATTTCATAACTATTTATTTTTCTTAATCGAATAACTGCGATAATAATTTGAATATATATAATTCAATCGAGTTATGTTACTTATTCAACAATCACCAACATTTCGTGCTTGGACAAGTCAAGCATTGATGTTATATTTTCGTCGTGCACTACTTTTTCTTATTGTTAGTCAACGTCAAAATATGAATAATAATAATAATGATCATTGTTTATTACAACAAATAGTTTACTTTAATGATACTAAAGATGATGAAAATAAATTAATGATTGATGAACAGAAACAAATTAAAATATCATTAAATAATCAAAATCAAAATCAATTTAATCGATTACAAATGAGTCAATCAAAACGTAATTTATTAAAAGAATATATTTTAAAAAGATTATCTCAAGGTTTAAATAATTCAATGATAAAATCCATAGAAAAACAAAAATATGCTTCTCCATTAGTAAAATCAATTAATAAATCTTCTACAAATCAGTCATCACAAATATTCAATTCAGTAGAATTATCTAAATTAAATTCATCTGAATTGTCTAATTCAGTTTCAATTAAATCTATAAATAATATAAACACTAATGCAAGTAGAATACACAATGATTTTATCAATCAATATCAAACAAATCCTTTATTTTCATCATGTCAACCGATTTCTTTTGATAATTATGATCAAGTTAATATTTTCCCACCATATAACCCTCATTTTAATTGTAGAAACTCAATAGCATTCTATCCGGTTAGTCTTATTTATAAAAAAAAAAACAAAAAAGCAAAACTAAAAGCATTTTATATTTAATTCTACAGTCTTGTTCACCTTGTCAATCATCATTTTCTCTATGTAATTCATCTAATAATGAAACTTTATCTTCTACATCATCAAATCAATCATTAATATCAAAATCTTCTACTGAAAATTTCTCAATTTTAAATCAACAAAATTGTTCTCAAGTATTTGATAATAAAAATGATATTTATGAAAAATATCAAACTTCATTTTCACATATTCTTCATCAAACAAAAAGTCTTCATACAATTCGAAAAGAAGATAAACTACAATCTATGTTAATACTTGAACCAAATACATCAATTATTACTGTTCGTCAATTAACATATCATCAATTCAATCCAAATAATAACAATCATACAATCACAACAAGTTATGTATGTGTTCGATTAATTGCTCATCGAACAAATTTAACAATTCAATGTAATACTAAACCAATGAAATGTAAGCAAACTTTTAGTTGTTTACCTATGAAATATTTACAAAAACCATTGATGAATCATATGATCAAATCAACATTGATTAATAATGAACAACAAGAAAAATCTCATTTAAATAATTCACCAATGAATTTCAGAGATCAATTTAATAAACAACAATCATCAAAATTTTTCAATAAAAACTTTGAAGCAATGTCAATTTTGTAAGTTACTAATCAGAGAACATCACAGAACATGTGTTCTGAAGGAGCAGAACAATCATTGTTAGAATGAAGACTTGAGAAGTAATATTTGATTCCTGCAGGACACCCAAATCATCTAATTGATTGCGATTCAATGAAGTTCTGATCTAGTAGTGAAACTCGTCATGATTTTTCATTATTATCAATAAGTAGCCAGAAAAAAAACATATCATACTAGCGAGTAGTGCTCCAACAAAAAGATTATTTTGCGTAGCCAGATTGACATTGACTGAAAGACGAATGTGTTTATCACCAAATCAAATTAACAACATTATTTATTTGTTCGTATGAGAGATTTAAGAAAAACTTATCCTTAAGCGTTATCCGTCTGTTTATATTCAGTACATTTTGAATCCTATATTTTTATGTTTGTTTTATTATTGTTTTGCTCATCTTATAGATCGCAAGTTCTTTTTTTTTTCTTCTATTTTTCATTTCATTTCAGTTGCAAAACATTACAACAGGTTTTTTAACAT
>CAJNSZ010000011.1:289462-420298 GCA_905329745.1 Rotaria sp. Silwood2
TCATACGAAGGACAGTCAGGAGGACCGGAGTACCAGCTAGAGCATCGGAGTATCTAAGATCTCGGAGTGCCGTTTCCCCCCTTGCTATTAATCGAGGTCGTTTAAAAATTAAAATAAGGTAAAAAGCAGCCTTGCAGTGCTTTCTCAAAAAATATTCGGAATAAACTATTACGTTTGTTGTACTCCCATGTACTCCCTGTACTCCCTGTACTCCGGGAGTATTCAGAATAAAGGAGTACGTGTTTTCCCCCTTCGTACTCCCATATGATAGCCAATGGAGACTTATGGATATCCTTATAGGATAAATCGTACTCCCAAGATTTCGAGAATTCCGCTTGTGCTCCCAAGGATTCAGAATCTTGAGAACCTGCCTTTTCCTCTTGCGTTCAACTATAACAAAGAGGAGAAAGAAGAATGCGACGTCTCATCCACTATATACCGTCCTGGTTGCTTTATCTACTGAAGAAATTATTATTTGAGGTCGTTTAAAAATTAAAACAAGAAAAAAAGCAGTATTTCAATGCTTTTTCAAAAAATATTCGGAATAAATTATTACGTTCGTTGTACTCCCTTGTACTCCCATGTACTCCCGTGTACTCCCATGTACTCCCTGTACTCCCGTGTACTCCTGGTACTCCAGGAGTACTCCCGTACTCCGAGTACGTGATTTCCCCCTTGCCTGATCCACATTTTTTGTCTCCATTAGATTCCATAATCAGATAGAACACAAAAATTTGCACTAGTCTATATATGCCATCTATTGGATCAAGATTTTTTTATCTTACAGCATTATGTCGAAGAAGTCAAAAACTTTGCTTTCTGCTGATTTTCTAGGTTTTTCGTCTAAAAAGATATCCATAACTAGGTTTTGAAGCGCTTTTTTTGCAGGATTCTCGTTATTGATATGATATCGAACATGGCTAAGTATATTTCCGACTTTTTCATACGACTGACACACTGCTTGACAACGGTAAATGAAAATAGCATATATTAGCATCCTACAGTAAATTCTGTTTTTTCTCGATTAGAGTTCGTTCTTTTCAAAATTCAACCTGAAATTCGAAATTAGCGTTAAAAATTGCATCAAATGATGTATAACTCAATAGAATTTAAGAAAAAAAATGTTTCGACAACTCTGGGGTCCCCCACAGGTGTAAAAAAGCAGGTGTAAAATGAAAAACATTTTTCTCCAGAAAAAAATACCTGATTTTACTCAGAATTTAAGGCTGATTCCGAATATGTAATTGTTTTTGCAAAATATTCGGAGCGAAAAAATGGCCTTACCGCCACTTGTCCTTTCACAATAGAACATTGTCTTAAAATCATGAGTCTCATTGAATTCCAAGATTTTTGTCAATAATTTGTTCACAAATGGGTGCAGATGAATTTAATTGAAAAATCTAATTTATTTTTATATGCTACTTTGAATTTGACTGATTACGCGGGACTATGTTGAATGCCATCGTCCTCCGTAGTTCAATATATTTTATCATTTGATTGGTTAGATAAATCTCCACTAAGAATATTAATGTTCTGTTCTGTTCTTTCCATATAAAATTGAATCGTGTCATTTGTCTAAAGTTTTTCAAAAATTGTTTTCTTTTATGGTAAATCTTATGATACTTTATAGTTTTTTATATCATATAAAAAACAAATTTGATTTTTAGGATTTCTCGAAATTTTTCGATGATGAATTCAATGTTACTGACTGGCTTAATCAAGCGTTTCGATTACAAAAAGAATCGAATCAAAATGTTGATAGTTACACAGGAACATTAATAACAAAGCTACAAATGTATATTCAAGAAATGAATAATTCAATTGAAGAAACAAGTCAACAAGCTATTCAACAATTTCCTCGGTTAATATTTATAATTGTATTTAATTTAATTGACAAAAATAACTGTTTCTTTTTTTTTGTTGATTTTTTTCTTAGAGTTCTTCGTGAAATTGATGTTCTTAGGCATGAAGCAACTTTATTACAAGACCAAATGCGTACAGTACGAGGTGATATTCAAAAAGTCAATCAAGATACAGCAGATGGAATGCGAAATTTAATCCAATTAGATTTAGTTAAAAATCGTATTCAATCAGCATCAAAAGCATTACAAGAAGCAGATAATTGGGTTACATTATCAGCTCAAATTGAAGATACATTTGACTCAAAAGATACTGTACAAGTATGAAAGCAATATCTAACTTTAATCTTATTAAAAGATTTTTTTGCTAAAGTTTACCAAATTTTCGGATTAGATTTGAGTGGTTTTTATTTGTGGCAGGAGAAAGAGGAAAGAACAGTGAGAGAAAACGCAGAAGAAAATTAAAAAATTTTCAAGATTGAAGGAAGTCATAGCTGTTTTGAATAATCATTCAAAAAACTTAATTTTATTCGTTTTGTTTTTTCTAATTCTTTAGATAGCAACAAAATTAATAGCTATGCAACAATCATTAAAAATTCTTACCGATGTTCCTGATTATGCTGATCGTGTTAAACGATTAGAAACATTAAAAGATCGTCTTGAAGCATTGATGAGTCCAACAGTTGTACTTGCTTTTAATACACAAGATGTTGGTATGAATCTATGCATATATGATTATTATTCATGTATTTTTTATTGTACAATAATGAACACATTCTTTTTTGGATGATTTTATTTTAAGTATAACTTTCTTATAGAATTGAGTTTTGACATATAACACTTTCAAGTGGTTTATTTATTTTTTGTGGACGATCTTTAAAATTGAGTTATTATTTTCTAAAATCAAAATGTCTATGAAGTAAAATGTATATTTTATGAGAGACTTTATGTGAAAAATAGCAGATGATGTAAAGTTTCGTGAATAAAATGTTTTTCGATTTTGTGAGGTTGTTTTTTGGAAATGTTTGCAGTGTGAGACATTCGTTCGAATATGATATTTGAAAAGAAAAATTAATAATTAAATAAAAATAATTGAGTTCACATGACGTCTATCATAAAATAAACATTTCATTTCATAGACATTATGTTTTTCGAAATTTTTCATTATCGATACATAGTTTCTGCTTTGCTCTTCTGATTTATATGGTTTCAGTTCTTATGAACACTTGTGGACAAAAATAACTGAATTTAAAAGATCATCCAACGAAAATTAGCTATTTTAGATTGTTATACATTCAGTTTCACGATGGCTCAACATTAATAGATAAAATTTTCTGTGAACATAATGTAAACATTTCAAATGAAGAATACCCTTGTCTTTCGATTAGAGTGCTATTTAGCAGCAGATTTATTAGTTAGGTATCTTTTCTACAATTAATACTAGCTGTAGCTCTCGGCAGAAAGCCATTTGCATTCCTATTCAGGTTTGACCCAGCTATCGAACTTTTAATATGCATGTTTTCTAGATGCACCAGGTTTTCGAAGAACTCGTATTTTCAAATTTTGATTTCAAACTTGATGCATATAGACAATTCAACTAGACCAATTTCCATTAAAAAATTCAGAAATTTTCAATCAAGTTTCGTCAAGATATAAAAATTTGAAAAAATTCATGTTATATACATCATCTATTAACAAGAACTTATATCTTAAAAGTTTCATATCTCTGAGAACCGTTATTCAATACTTTTAAACTTTTTAAAGCAAGCTAATTTAAGTCAGTTCTCTATATATACTAAGTTTCAGATCAAAATTCAAAAATAAGAGTTTTCTGAGGATCTAGGATCTCTAGAAACTAAACATATTAAAAACTTGATAGCTTAGTCAAATCTGAATAGGCATCTAAATTCTTTTCGGATTTTTATTAGAACAAGATGCAGTATCTATAGGCAAAACAAAAATCATTGAAATTGGAATGTGGTATCTGAAGACATTCCTTCATAAGTCATGATGACCTTAAAGACTAACTATAATTTTGACGAAAACTATATCTCAAAAGTCAATAATGTGAACAAGTTATACTTAAAATAGAATTATCCAAAAACAAAATAGTGTTCAGAATTCTATATATAAATTATCTATAGAAATGGCTCGATCATTTGCACAAGTATTTCAATCGATGGATCGTGCAGAACAATTAGAAGATTTATACGTAACATCTGTACAAGTAATAGTTTTTTCTTTTTTAGACTAACAAGTTTTTGTTATTCATTTCGTATCTTAACTGAAAAACAACAATCAAAACATGCAAATAACTATTTACTATTTTAGACTCGTCTTGATGCACGTATTAAAGAAATAATTGATAGTGCTAATGGTGAACATGAATCAATTTTTATTGCAATTTATGATTATTTATTGAATGTTTGGCAAGATGAGGTACACAAAAAAGAATTTCATATATAGTATTTTTTTAAAATTATTTGTTGTTTGTTTTTACAGATACGTTGGTCTACAAAAATTTTTAATCATCCAAATCGCGTTACACTTTCAATCGTATTAAATGGTCTTAAAACTTTTCATAGTAAATATAAAAATCAATTTAATACAGAACTACAATGTCAACAAACACCATCATCAAAAAAACGACTCGATATATTAATTGCATGTAAACGAGTAAGTTATAGAAAAGTAGAAAAAAAGAAAAAGAAAATCAAAGGTGACAAATAAAAATCTACGAAGTATTTAGAATTAATTAAGCATTTGTTACAGACATATGAGCGAATTTAATAGTATTTTCTTTTTGTTGTTTTCTCTTTATATTATTTTTTTGCTTCTGATTTTGATGCTTCCTGTTGTTTAAAAAAACATAAAGAATTATTATCTCGATCACCAATAATTAATGTTTGATCACGTTTGATTGCTAAACCACTAGGACCTTTTAATTCTTTGCAACGCCAATAGGTTATTGTATCATTGTCTTCACCCTCTTGAGCATTTGATCGTCTTTCAACTGAGCGTATTTCAGGATCTGAATAACAAACTGTTAACCAATTTCCTTCATCATCAAGTAATATTCCATGTGGAACATTTAATTTAGCTTCAACATTTGGTGGTTTATTACGTGATTCATAATCGTAAATTTTTTGTATATAACCCATTTTATCAAATACGTAAACAGCGCCACGATAATCCGGTACCTCTTCACATGTACAAACACATTGATTATTTCCATTAATAGCTATAAAACTTGGTTTTACTTTCTTTTGTGTTTGTTGCCATCGTGTTAAATACCAACGACGATTAACAAAACGAAAATCGGGTGAAAAAACACATATTCGATGATTCCATGTGTCGCACATATAAATTTCTCTAAAGATAAATAAATAAATATTGATATATATATATAGATATATATACGATTATAGAAACAAAATATGTCTAAACAAATAATAATGTACCCGCTAGTTGGATCGACAGTAATACCACGCGGTAAATTAAATCGATTATTCGCATGACCACTTTCTTCGGTACCTAACTTTTGTATAATTTTTTTCTTTTCCAAATCATATAAACATATTGAATGAGCTTTTGTTACATAAATATGCTGTTTATGATGTGGTCGTGCTGCAACACATTCTGGTGTTGCTAAATCACCACGAAATATTTGTAATAAACGTCCATCAGTACTTGAATCAAACATAAGCAAACGATTATTATAATGATCACAAGCTATTATTTCTTCAGCTTCAGTATTTAATACACATATACCATATGTATGTGCCATGGACATTGTCATTGTTTGACCGGATGCTGGATTTTGATATTGAAATTTTTTTATTGTAAGATATGGTTTTTTTTCATAATTTGCTATTGGTGGTAAATAGGAGAGTGTTTTTGGTTGATAAGATTGGGAATTTTCATTTTCTTCATCACTTGCATCTTCTTCGACAGTATCTATTGATGGTGCCCATCCAGCCGGTAAACCAGGTAAACAACCTGGTATTATTGAAGGACGACGTTTGGTTAAATCGCTTTCCATTGGTATAGATTTATTTTGTAAATAAGTAACAATGGCAGAGTTTTCGTTATTGCATCGTTATCCTCTTCCTTTTATTTGTGTCAGTTTTTGGTCGATTAGTTTGATAAATGGTGTATAGGATGAAACTGGTGGCACTACTAGGAACAAAGCAAAGCTAAGATCTATCAACATAACTCGCCATGACAAGACGTCTTTCCTCCAAAAACTGACATAAAAGAAAGAAACAAACAAGCAGAAGATTACTGTTATCATTATTGTCAGAAAAAACTTATTTAGTTAAGAGTCAATCTATAAAGCTACTAACAGCAAAACAACAAGAAGGATAAAGAACAACAAAATTAAAGTTTTATTATGTTTTTCTCTTGCTAAATCTTCTATTTTAAGATCAAATCAATTAAGTCAAATTCTATTTTCTATCTAATTATGTTTTGTTTTTCATTATATTTATCTAAATTCGTTTTCTCAAAAGAGAATTATATCCATTTCTTAATTCAACCTGTCAACACATGAAATGTTTTGCCTCGTGTTGTTCTTAGCAAACATCCTTCTAAACTGTTATCTGCATATATATATATATATGTATAGGAATGATAGCCAATGTATCGTATAATGCCAATGAATAGGTTATGTGTCGAAAGAAAAAAAAGACGAGGATAATCAAAAAGAAATCAAAGGGCAGCTTGTGTTGAAATCTATATCCAATGATGACATTTATTTATTATGTCCTGTATATAATGAGTCTGTTGTCTCATTTATAATATTTTAAAAGAAATTAAAAGAAAAAACAAAACAATATATTTAATTTTTTAGGTTACTGATCGATTTGGTAAATCAATTCAAAATCAATTACAACCACTATATCTAAATGTATCATCTCAAGGCATTCGATCATCAAACGGTACATTCAAAAAACGAAAAAATTTCCTAATTAATAATATAATTAGAATCTTTCTCTAATATTAAAAAAAAAACTGAATGATTTCATATTTGACTAGAATAGAAAAAAAAAAAAAACTATTCTTGAAAAGATTAACTTATCTAATTGTTGTTAACTATTGATTAGTAGGAAATCTTATATGTGAAGAAATAAGAAAGACCTTCAGATGAATTTCTATTATGATATCATTATTTCTATATTAACTGATCTTATCTTTATTCTGATTCGGATTTGTTGAAAAGTAACATTGATTTTTTTTGTTGTTTTTTTTTTGTTTTGTATTAGAAAATCTTTCATCGTCAACAATTGAAACATTTGTTTTTGAATTATACTCACTATATACGAATACTTTTCAAAATTATTCTACATATGAACAAGAACAACTTACAAATGCTCTCGATGCCATTCAACTAGTATGTATTAATTGCTTGACAAAGCTGATTTTCTTCTATGTCGATCTAGTCTTTTGATTGGAGAGTGTATGTGCAAAAATAAGCAGAGATATGCAGAGCAAGAATATCCATAAAAAACATACAATTAAAGGAAAATATTTCTTCATTCTAATAGAATCTGTGTCAGATGTTGTGTGTCACTTCGTTCTGTTTTCCACCAAATACTAAATATAGAATGCAGCCAGAACAATCTCTCATTCGTTTCGATTTGGAAGAAAAGCCATCTTATGTTCCGAACACTTGATAATTTAGACAATAATTGAAAATTATCTATTCATACTAAAATCAATAAAAAACAATATATATATATATATATATGAATTTGTACATTCATTTAATATATAAGAATTAAGCATAAGAAAAATTCCAGCTATTAAAAGAAACAAAATAGAACTTATTTATGTGTTTTCTTTGTATCGTCCGCAAATGGAATAGTTTCATTAAGCAAATAGTGGAGTTTGTCTCTAGGTTTTATAATATAAACATTACACATTTGCCGATTTTTCTCATTCCTAAATTTCATACCATGGGCAGGATATTTTCGTAGTAAACATATAGCTATAAACGTAAAAGGAAAACTCTTTGTATATGATATGATATTTTCTAGGATACCAGTGACACTTCATCGAGTATTCAATTACTTATGTCATCAATATCTAATGTATTTTCATTAGCAAATGAGGTAAATTAAATGAATTATTCAGAAAAAACAGAAAAAAGAAACAAAATCTGTAACTGATTTCCTGGCTTTTTTCAATTAGAGTATTGACAGATGTAAACAATTAACTAATGGTCAAACAATTATTAGCCTCCTTAGTGTTCTTCAAGTATGTGAAAAAAACGAGAAAAGAAAGATCAAATTTGCTGTTTTCTTCTTATGAATACAACATGATTTTTAGAAATTTTTTACTACCTATATTGGAGAATTAAAACGTGTAGTCAATAATATTCGTGAAAGAAATTCAAAAATATTAGGTACTGAAGATTGGGAATTATTTCAACAAACAATTCGTATCTTAGAAATATGTGGTAAAATTTATCAACATTTCTTACTAAAAAAAAACGAAAACTTTCTATTATTTTTAATCAAATAAAAAAAAACAACAGGTGAACTTATTCTTGCTTATGAACAATTTGAATCATCATTAGCTCAACAAATGTTACAAATGATAAATGAATGGCCAAATAAACCTAATAAGTAAATTTCTATAAGTCTATACTTCATATTTGATAAAACTCAATTTTTCTATAGACATAAACAACATCATGATATATTTAATTTAGCAATTGAATCATTCATTAATAAAACATCATCATCAGATAAACATGATTTTGTATCAATTACGAATGCGCTTGAAAGTAAACGAAAAAACATCAAATTTATTTGTTAATTTATTTTGTTTTTTTATTTTATTTTATTTATATAGATGCAACGTATAGTCTTTTCCCTGATATACCAAAATTATTGAGTAAATTTAGTGATGAATGTCATCAATTTAGTTTTGATGTTGTCTTTTTACCAATTCATACACTTCTTAATGGTTTTTCAAAATTACCAGTAAATCATAAAACATTAAAATTCATTTCATTATAGATGTTTTGTCTTTTTTTTTTTTGTTGTTGTTCGTTTTAAGATTTGGGCAAGTGAAAATCGAGGTACAATTGTTTCAGATTTGCCTTCATTTAGTCTTGTTCCACAAGAAAATATTACAAAAGTAACTTGAAGAGTTTTTCTTTTTGAAATTTTTTATATTAAATTTTCTTCTTTTTATTCATTAGATTGGACAATATCTTTTAATGCTTCCACAACATTTTGAACCATTTAATTTACATGATAATCGACAATTAGGAATTGCATTTAAAAAAGGAAAACTACCTTATCTTGAAGATAAAGGTATGATAATTTTTATTTTCATGATTAAATAATTAATAGTAGAGCAAAAAAAACAACATTATGAAGTATTAAATCGATAGAAATCTTGAAAACTAAATACAGAATGAAATTTATCAAACGGACAAAAACAAAATCAATTATATCTGACAGATGATAGAACAGCAAACGTTATCTAATTGAAGCGGCCTGTTACAGTCATGACTTTAGTAGCCAATGAAGTTTTCTTTCTAATGATATTCTATAATTAGTAATATAGTTTCTAAAATAATCGAACATAATAGATTATGCTGAAATTACTTTTATATCTTGGAGAACACTTATCGCAATTCAAGATTTCTATATCAGTGAAGTATGATAAAATATTTAGATTTGATTGTCGGACAGACTTACATAAAATGAACTCTCACACTAATTGATATATTGTAGAAAGGCTGAAAGGAAAAACATTGATAATTTTCAACTGACAAGATGTTATTTATTGCTACCATATGACTAACGTTGTAACATTGATCATACACAGGAGATGCATAAAAAAAAAAGAAATAATCATGTCGTTTTTCCGTTTGGTAATTATAAACGACAAACCATCTAAACATCTCATTATATTTATAAGGTCATAATATCGTTTACCAAGATTATTTTTTACGACGTTGAATAATAATTATTTTGACCTGCTTTTCGATTGCACCGAAACTCGAGGGTCACGTTTGGACTTCGTACAGAAAGAAGAACTACATTGACACTTACATCTATACTTCATCAATTGCTTTCGAATATTTTTCTAGTTTCAACACTTTTTCTTTCGATATTTTTTCTTTTAGTCTTTCTATGACCGACTAATTAATTTATTTATGGCACACGTTGATATTAGATTTGAAATAGCTATAAAGTTCTAGAGAATATCTTTGAAAATCTCTCGAAGCATGATACAATACAGTAACATAGGAAGTTTTTGCTGGTTTTTCTCTTTGGAAAAAGAGAATTTTTAGTCAATTTTAGCAATTTTTTGATAAATTACGTGCTCGTCACGATGACGCTGTTAGAATAATGACTCCGGCAAAGTCTTCTTGAACCTGAAAACTACATTGTCTCACTCTTTAGAAATCTTAGTATCATAATTCATCCAAAAAAAAACTTGATATACGATGCATTAGATAGAACTATTAAAATCACTATTTGGATTAATACTAGGTGCTTGACATAATGCAACAAAAGAAATAGAAAATACGTTGTTGTTCACCGTTTTTTTCCATCACTTTATATATCTTCTAGCAAAGGAACTAGAAACCATCGGACGCGGTACTTTACTAGATCAGGTATATTCTTTAAAAAGATGTTCGAAATCCATTATATGAGGAAGATGGTTTCAATCCGGTTCATTACTAGATAAAATACTTTTAAGGAAGTTCAAAATTCCTATAGTCTAGTCAAACATTGAATAATTGTCTTAATTCACATGAACTTTAGTATACTAAACTGATTTTTATGTTTGTAGAATTGTATAATGATTTAACATCTTGTTGGCTTGATTCTATTGCTTTGGCTACAATGCGTTCATGTATTGAACAGACATTAAAAATTTCAACATTAACTTCAACAGGTCTTAAACAATTAATAATGGATCTTCGTAAGTTGAATATTAATTTGTTTCAAAATTTAATATTGTTTTTTTCTTTTTTCCTTTCATTTTTTTAGAGTATCTCTATAGTGTTTTAGAAGATTTTGGTCTTAAAGATGTAGCTGATTTTCGTGATATGATTGAATTATTAAATACTGATGAAGAAACATTTGAAGAACTTGCTCGACATAAACCAGCACGTATGGTTACAGCAATTCGAACAATGAGACATTTGTGATTTTTATGTGATGATCTCACTTTTTTTTTTCGTTTGTTTTTTGTTCATTTCTATATTATTTTAGTTTACGCCATCTTTTTTCTTTCAATAGATGACGTTTTCTTTTTCTTCTTCTTGTTACTATATTATTACTTAGTTAAATAAAAGAAAAAACGGAGGTGTAACGATAGAAAAAACTCAACTAATGAATATTGAGTTTTACAAAAAGAGAAATTTTTATTTTTAAACATTACAATGGAATTATTAGCTATCAATCAAAAATCAAAAGGTGATGATGATAATCAAGGACCATCATTAACATCACAAAATCGTGATGAAAGAATAGTCGCTAGACGTATTCGTGTTGAACAACGTATTGCACAAAAAAAACGGTATTTTTTCTTGATAAAAATTTTCTTTGATTTATTAAAAAATATTTATTACTATAATCATATAGTAAAACACTTGGTATTCTATCACCAGTTGAAGATGAACATAAAGATGAAGCTAGTTTAGCTAAAGATCAAACAGAACAATCACGACAACGTTTAGTTAAACTTGAAGAAGATGGTTTAGAATTTGTATGAATTTCTATATGATTTAATTAAAAATAAGAACAAACAAAAAAAAAATAAAAAATAAACTTTTTTTCATATTAGGTAACAAATATACGTGTTGGTCAAGATTTATTAGAACATCAACATCGATTAGAAGAAGAAGAAGCAACAAGAAAACGAAATGAACGTTTAGAACAAGATACAAAATCATCAAAAGAAAAATTTGATGAAGTAATTCATATTCAATACATAAATAAAACATTTTATTTTATTTTCATTTTTTATTTTGTTAATAATAGATTATTCGAAATTGGGAAGGTGCTCGAACAAAAGAACTTCCAAGAGAATTACATGAAGTATAAAGAAGATTTTATTTGATAATATAAATATTTAATATATATTCTAGTTACTTATGGCACAAAAACATGCATGTGGTACAATGCTTGAAGAAAAAAATAAATTAATTGGAGAATTAGAAAAAGTTTGTTTATTAATATTAAATTCATACATGAATTATTATTACAATCTACACATTAGAGCAAAAGAAAAAGGAATACATCCCTAGTGAAAATATGCGACGTTAGAGTACTATACAATCAACTAACTCGTTGAAAAATTTTTCATAGAATGATAAAGAAATTGGACAGATGACTGATAAGTACACGTGTACTGCAACAATTCCTAGTAGACTATCTAATCAAGATCATTTGACATCTTGGTGACAGGTTATCAGAAAAAGTACGGTGCTGACAACTAACTTAGCACATACACTAGGAATGAAACAAACAAAAAATCATCGCAATAAATATAGTTATTCTTATAGAAATCAACAATTTTAAAAAACTTCTTATTGCACCAAAATCTTACCTTTTATATTTATCAAAATTGAATTCATATTTTTCAAAACGTATTGAAGAAACTTTTTCTACTTTCTACATTGTCATTGTTTTTCCCATAAAAAATACATTCTGATAGAGATGTTCATATAAAATATTGAATAGTGAGTAACCGAAACAGAGTCTATTAAGACAATGACATCTGTGTTCGTTGCAAAATTAGCATATGAATTCTATCAAAATATGACCTTTTTGTAGCGGTGTGTTTCATTGCTTCAGTGAACATTCGCGTGTAAACTGAAACTGTACATCCCTAAGTGGGACCGTCATGATTGTATAGCTGAGTCGTTCGACATGTGTATTTACAAGATATTATTTTCAAACCTCAGTACCACTAACAATTGAAAAGACTCTAGACAATTGCCTCGAATAATCTGTTATATAGCGCATGGTGACTACGTTGTGACATACATTTGTTTCTGCGCTTAGTTAGTGAGTATGGAGAACTCCACATCAGACTGGTCTTCTGTCTAGAGCTACAGGTGGTAGTCAGATTAGTATGGAAGATATCGGGCTACTGAATCTGCTACTAGTAGCACTCCATTCAGTGAGGGAGTGGAAATACAGAGGTATTCTTCCTTCCTTTCATCCCTAACATAAGTTTTATAGCTCGATGATTTTGATGAAAATCATATTCTCAATTTGATTTCTAGAATCTTTGAATTGAAAATTATACTTCAAGCATTTCTGAGTATTATACAAACAGTTTCATTTTGTTTTCATAATTTTTCTCTGACATTTTTATCTTCATACATTGTCTTTATATTACATTTATAGATTTGATGTTCAGAAAAAGAAAACTAGAAATTGGCATTTTTCATTAATCTTTATTGAAAAACAAATAGTAGTGATTCTGAATATAGAAAATAAATACAGAATAATGAAGGACAAAAACTTGATGTTTAAAACATTCTATATAAAATGTTTTTTATTCCAGGAATTAAAAAATAAAGATGATTATTATGTTAAAATGTTACGTAAATTTGATGAAAATGTCAAACTACTTGTTGAACGTATGAATGAACAAGTTAAAAGTCGTCGAATGTATTATGCACGTGAATTACATGCTATTGAAGAAGCATTTATAAAAGAACGACAAGAATTATTAGATAAATATAATCGTGAATGGACAGAAAAATTAGAAGAACGACGTTTTAAAGAAGTAAATATGATTTGTATTTTATTTAAAAAAAAATAAAAGTTTTGTTTTTCTTTTTTTTTTTTATTTAGGAACAATTTGTTGTATCACGTTTTGAACGTCATGATACATTTGAACGCGAATTACAACGTTTACGTATAAAACAAGCTGAAGAATTTAATGCAACTAAAGTTAAATTAGAAAATCAAGTACAAGAACAACAACGTAAAATAGAAGAAATGAAAGCTATTTATCAATTAAGTCAAGAAAAATATGAATATAATTATAAAGTATTAAAAAAACGTGATGAAGAAAATTTATTAACTATTGGTGTACAAAAAAATCGTAAAATTAAATTAAATGATTTATTAACAGGTCTTAAACGAAAATTAACACAAAAAGAAAAACAATTTAAAAGTGAAAGTATTCAAGCAGCTGAAGAATATAAACGAACATTAGGAAATATTCAAGAAATTAAACGAAAAGCAAAGTAAATATGTTTTTGATACACATGCAAACGATACAACGAAAGGAGGTTTTCTTTCATTAGTGACAAAATAATACGAGAAAAAGAAAAACTATTTCTAAGTTTGATGTCTCTGATAATAATGCAAATGTTGATACTGGTTCACATTTATGTTTTCTCTTTCGAAGTAGTGACATTATCAGATAGGAACTAGAAGAAGCTTTAAGTTTATTTCTCCTATCACAAAGGCTGACGAGGGAACATATCCAACTGATTCCGAGCTTTCGGCTTCATCTTTTGGCTACAGGTAGGCCTCAGTGAGACTAAGAAAACCCTAGAAGCGTTCGTTCCCATGGCATATTAGTGAAGAGTTATGGCCGTTTTACTGGATTTTTTACTCGGGACAGGGTATTTCCAAAAACCTTAAAACAAATAATTTTGACCTGAAATTTTGCCTATAGATAGATCTATTAGTTATTAGAAAGTCCTGAAAATTTTAAAGAAAATGAACGTGCCTTTCTCGAGATATTCATTTTTCAAAACAAACAGCCTCTTATTACAGAAGGACCAAATTGCAAAGTTCATTGGAAATTAAATATCTCAAGAAAGGTATGTTCATTTTTTTTGAAATTTTCAGGACTTTCTAATAACTAATAGATCTATCTATCGGCAAAATTTCAGGTCAAAATTATTTGTTTTAAGGTTTTTGGAAATATCCTGTCCCGAGTAAAAAATCCAGTAAAACGGCCATAACTCTTCACTAATATGCCATGGAAACGAACGCTTCTAAGGTTTTCTTAGTCTCACTGAGGCCTACCTGTAGCCAAAAGGTGAAGCCGAAAGCTCGGAATCAGTTGGATATGTTCCCTCGTGAGTTCCACTTAAAAAGAGACTGAAGCGAGCTAATCGAAAGGGTCTACAGCTTTTCGACAGGTGCGATCAGAAGACTGAGCTTCCCTACAACTTTTTTTCTAGTCATGCCACTATTTTTGAAGCTGGAAAGCGTTGTTTTTGTGAACGTAGCTATATATAATTCTCAATAGAACATCTAACAATTCGAGAAAAGCATAACTGATCGTTCAAGAAACGTCCGTGTCCTGATCTTCAGGCTGAATAAAACACTGACTATGAAGATTCTATCAGCATTAACTTATCAATAAATATTAATACGTACTAGATGATAGCTATTATTCTTTTTCGAAGATAGTTAAAACATTGATTGAATAATCAATTCTAAAATATTTACTTCACTAGAGTTCATATTATCGATCAAATTGAGTTGTATTTCGATACGAAACGAAAGTCAATAGTTGAATATTTATTGAAAATTTTCAATAGGTGCACAATCAGATAGATATGATAATATCGAATTGACTAATATTTACTAACGATTAGGCATGTACTGAAGCTTTGAACATCGCTCTTATCTATGATAGATCCACACGAAATAGAATAAATGATGCAAAAGCCGAAGATTTGAAGATATTCTTAAAGGGGTCAATAAAGTTCAGAAATGCCCAAACTTAATTGAACAGTAGGGTGTTTCTATGATTGCTCATATACCTCAAGAAACACTTGGGCAATTACTCAAGTACTAGAGCCGTACGGAATATTCAGAATTTGAGGCTCGAAAAAACTTTATCCTACAAAATTACCAATTGGTCGACATTATGTGAACTATTTGAATAGTTTCTAAATTCAAGCGAAAACCGTTCGCTTCGAACACTAGAACTAGAGTTCGGGCTCGATGCATTACTTCATGCAAATTTTAATAAGATAATTTTGATTGATATTTCATTCCTAATGAAAAGATTTCTAAATAATTTTCTTTTTTCAAGATGTTTTTTGGATTTAGAATAATTCAATATTTATAAACAAATATTTCTTTTCATGAATTTCTTGAGCAGTCTGAATCGCACACAAAAAAAAAAAAGAATCTAATACAATATGAAAAGTTTCTATTTTAAATCTAATAATTAATATTTATCTAATTTCATTTATTTTCTTCTTATTTAGACATTTTTTAACAGCTGATATGGAAAAATTTCATGAATTATGGATAATGAATGAAGAACGTTGTAAAGAAATGACACAAAAATTACTTGATGCTGATAGAATTATATTCGAACAACAACTTGGTCTTACTTGGACACCACCAGATCTTGATTTTATGAATAATATTGGTCCAATTGATGCAACAAAAATACCTAAACCATCAATTGATGTTGTACGAGAAATCTTAACCAATCAACAAGAAGATAATTCTACTCAACAAACAACTAGTCATTTATCAAATAAATCAATGAAAAATATGCTTGAATTACTTTGTGATGAAGGAGTAAGTAAAATAGATTCGAAAGAAAAAAAATGTTTGTTTTTTTACTTAATTTATAAAAATTCCTTTTTTTCTTAAAGGATTTTCTTATTGAACCAAAACTATTAGCATTACTTGAACCATTAGAAGCAAATGAAAAAAATTTAATTAAATTAGATGCTATTTTTCGTGCATTAAAAATTGAAAATGAAGAAGATATTAAGGCCATGGCTAAATATTTTATTGATTATATTCAACAAAATAATGATCAACAATCAAAAGTCTATGTATCAAGTGGTGCTGGTCCTGAACAAGAAGATGGAGATACAGATGTACAGTTTTGTTTCTAAAATAAATAACGAATTACTCTAATTGGTTTATTTTTTTTCAGACAAGTCATCAACAAATAACTGATACCGCTGATAATCGTGTTGAATTAATACATCCAAATCATGTACTCAAAGCATTAAAAGAATTTCTTGAAGAATATCGAAGTCATCGAAAGTATTTTTTTTTTCCTAATATATTCATTTAAACAATAATATTATTATTGTAATAAGAGCTACATCACAAGCTGCTTATCAAGTAGCAACACTTGATGATCGTGATGATACATTGGATGTTGAATATTGGTCGAAATATCCAAATGTTGTTGATGAAAGACAAGAACGTCTATGGGATGCACTTCTATCAGGTCTTCAAAAATATCAGTATGTTTTTTTTTTGTTTATTTCATTTCATGTATAAATTTTCTATTATATTTATTTAGTTCGATATTAAATGCTCGTGCAAAATTAATTGATGAAAATAATGCATTAGCGAAACAAAATGATGAATTACGTCTTCTTCTTTCGAAATATATGCAATCGAAAGTAAATCAAGAATTACAAATACCACCATCACAAATTATTCAATTACAACTTGCTGAACAATCGGCAGGAAACGGTCCAGGTGTCTTTTAAGATTTTTGTGAAAAACTATCGACTTTTTTTTTTTCTTCAACCATGCACTACATTATTTTTTTGTCTTTTGTTGATGAACAAATTTTAAAGAAATATCGGAAAAATATAATGATTATGAATTTCGAGTATGCAAAGTTTATCTTTATAGCTAATCGATAAAAAAGAATGTATATAATAAAGATGGCTAACAAAGATTATCGATACTATTCGCATATTTTCAAAAGAAACATTATACAGTATAAATTTATTAGATAAATAACATATAGGAAAATTAATTAACTATTTAATAAAGTTTTCTTCGATAACAAATAAAACAAAAAATAGTTGTTATTTTTTTTCTCGAAAAAGGTTCAAATAAAAGATCATTAGCTCATTAAAAAGAAACAAAAAAAGTCGATTATATTTAGATTCATATAGTAAATCATATTTATATAATATCAATATCAATTATAAGTAAAATTATATTAAAACAATCCTTCTGAAAACTTTTCATATAAATATCATCAATACAAATCTATCAAATAAATCACTTGATTTATCTATGATTATCTAAATTGATTTCTATAAAAAAAAAAAGATAGTTATTTTCTTAATTGATTCAATAATTGCAAATATAATTAATTATTAAAAAATAAAATCCTTATATATAATCTTATTAAAATAAGTAGAATATTTTTAATGAACAAACTATTATATTCGATGCAACAGAAAAAGTTAAAACATACAAAATCTTGACAAAAAATATCTAGAATTTTTAGTCGCAGCAAAATAAATATATAGATTTATAAATAAAATAAAGCGAATAACAAAAATAATGAACTATATTAATCATCTAATGATTATTAAAGATTTTCATGAATAAATAATTATTCCTTATTTATCTATTAATACTTTTGATTCACGTGCTTCAGAAGTTCGATTCCATGGTTGTTCTTCACCATTAAATAAAATACAATAAGCAACACAACCTAATGCACCAATACCAGCTGAAATATTAAATATAAGACGCCAAGCATCAGTTGTTTGCTAAACCAAAAAACAAAAGAAAATAATTTAATAAGCATTTATCTTATTAAATCAAAATCTTACATTCTTATTTGTAATAGCACCTACGACATAAGGTCCAACAAAACCAGGTATGGTTCCCAGAGAATTCGTAATACCTACCAATGTTCCTAATAGAAAAAAAGAAAAAACTCAAATCATATATAAATAAAAACTATTAAAAAAATTATTACCAGCATAATTTGATGCAACATCAAGATGAGAAATTAATGCACCACATGAATGTAAACCAAGAAAAGCAACAGCAAGAATACAACAAATAACTGCACCTACATGATTACATCCCATATAACCAATTGCAACCAAAAATGAACATGTACCCATAGTACCTTATAATAAAAAATGAAAAATTTTTTCAAAATTTTTCTTTATCTTTTCTTTCTTACCAATAATTGTTTGTATTTTTCGAAGTTTTGTTATTGATAAAATATTTCGTGTTCGTATACGATCTACTATAGGTCCAAATATGACTGTGACCAAAAATTGTGCAAAATAAGGTATAGCAAATAAAACACCATTCTAAATCATCAAAGAATTAAAGAAAGAAATTTTAAAAAAAATCAAAGTCAACTTAAAGTTTCGATGATTTTTTACTACAGTAAGACTTTCTCTATTTAAAAGTGTAAAGATTATCAACTTCTACTGCGTACTATTGACATGTCAACGATACGCAAAAGAATTTGATAATACGTACATAGAGATATAAGCCGATAGGTTGAGCTGCCGCTTCCATGATATAAAAATAGATATTTGATTTTAAATATTTCTGACGTATCAGATTAGTATTTGAAGATATTATCAGGTGGATTTTTTTCAATAAACTTTCTAACAGCATGCATTATTAAATAAAAGAAGTCTTTATCAATAAGCCTAAATATATCTTGCTATGTAGTTAAAATCTTCTCATCATTTTTCTATTACCTGATGTAAATTGAAATTAAGTATAGTAGCAAAATAAGTCGGCAATGATGTTAATAAAGTATAATAAATATAATTATTACAAACATGCATTATAGCAATACCATATACAGGTGGACAACGAATTATATGTTTCCATGGTGTTTTGCGATGCTTAAAAAAATATAGAAAAAATATTAATAAATATTATTTTGTTTCTATACTTGGCGATGATGTTGTGTTGTATGCTTATTAAGAAAAAGACGTTCTTTTTCTGATATACGTGGATGATGATCTGGTGAATTAAAACCAAAAATACACCAACCAACAAACCATAAACAAGAGAGTACACCTAATAATCAATAAATACATGTCAGTTAATTTTCATTTAATACAAATTTTTACCAAAAACATAAAATGCTGATGGCCATCCACCAAGAAAATGTTCTTCAATCATAATACTAACCAATGGTGTCGTAATAATTATTCCAAAATTTGCGCCAGTTTGTGATATTGGTGGAATTGTACTACGTTCTGATGCTGGTATCTTTAAAAAAAAAAACGAGAATTTCATTTTCTAAATAAAGTTAATGTCCTTCAATTTATACCCATTTTCCCCAGAGAGCAGCTGCTGATGGAAATCCTGGACCACATACAATACCAGTTAAAAAGCGTATTGCAATTAATAATCCAACATGAGTACGAGCTGCTAATGGTGTTAATAATGTTAATAAACCTGCTATTAATACACATCCACCAAGTATCCATTTAGCACCAAATTTTTCGGCAAGATTTCCTATACAAAAAGAAAAGCATTTCTTATTTAGAGAGAAATTATTTGGAACTTATTTAATTACCTCCTATTCTATAACGAAAAACAAAAGAAAACAAAATTCATTTTAGAAACGAAAAAAAAAATCAATGTATTTATTAATTTTCTTACAATTGCATTATAATATAACCATAAAAAAATGCTCCGAGAACAATTCCTTCAATAGTTGGACTCCAATCAAATTCATATCTCTAATGAAAAATATATAGATTATTTATTTATAAGATAAATCTAATCAATTAGATATATATATATATATATACTGGTGGAGGTGTTGTAGAATTTTTATCTTGCGGTAGACATGATTGAACTGATTCATTTAAAGCACTTTGTGGTGTTACCTAAAAACAAATAAATATTAATTCTATTACATATCATATCATTAATATACAAACCATGGCAACAATAGCTACAGATAAATTGACTCGCATAGCATAAAGACAAAAGAAACCAAAGAAAGCCCATGTAGCAATAATATAACGTGCAGGTATATTTGAACATAGAAATGTGCCTGTCACAGGTGATTCCACTCGATTTTCATTTAATAGAGGTTCTGTAACTGAGTTTTCTTCGTTAATTGAATTAGTATCCACAATAGTTTCATTTAAAATATTTATTAAAATTGGTTCATGTTGTTGATCATCTGTTCTCGATATTAATAATGGGTCATTATCATCATCAGTTTTAGTTTCTGAACGCATACTTGAACATCTTTCATACATTGTATCTTACGTTTTATATACTAAACATATACATAAATTCAGAACAACCTTTTTTTTTACTAGTTAGCAAACGATATTTACTGCAATATGGTCAAAAATATTCAAAAACATATAGAAAGATATGGTTTTTATCGTTTTATACTTTTATCTTTGTACTATTGCCCTGTGTTTCACATTGATTAACCAATATGACTAAGATAGATAGATAAAAATGTTCTTGAATTCTTAAAAAGTTCTCATGGTGGCATCGTTATAGAGAAAGTTTTCATCGAGGTAGAAATCAATACAATCCAAAGATATGTTTTAAAATTTTATAGAATATGCTTTACCCATTAAGAAATCGAATTTGAACATTAGTTACTCTGATTATATAATATACTTTTCATAATATATATTTCTATATGAATTAAATTAATTTTATTCATTACATGGAGTGATTAAAGAAAAACATGATTGAATTGAAATTTTTAGCATTAAACAGTAAATTTTGAGTTCTTTTTTTGTGCATAGTATTGCTGAGAAAAACAATATTTTTATTTTTAGATGTGCTTTAATCCACACAACAAAAAATTTTCTTCACCGAAAATCAACATACAACTGATTTATTACGGACACTTAAAATTCTTCATTTCTTTTTATTGAATCAATGTGTTTTTTTTTTTTGTTGAATGTACTTGAATATTTTTCTAAACTGTTACAATTTATTAAGCAAAACATGCAGCAAATATGCCATATTAAACAATACAATTATTGTAATTGAAAAACTACTATAGCTATGAAGCATACGACCTTGTTTGTATGTATTTCTTTCTATAAACTTTACAATCATAGTGGTAAGAAAATTAAAAAAACAAACAAAAATTTATTTCAATGTCATCTCACAAAAACATTTCCATGGTAAATTTCTCTAGTCGTTCTTATTGGTTAAATATCATCACTTCGGTATACGTTAAGTTCCTCTATAAATAAAATTATTCATTAACTATTATTAATAAATATAAACTTTTTATATTTTTTATAAAAAAATAATTATTAAAAAAACTTCATATAAATTTTCTAGTTAAAATGCATACATGTATTATTTAGAATTTCCCCACAACTGGGGTAAGCGTTTAAGAGAATCCAACGAGTTAAGAGAAACAGTGTAAAATGAATAGAGATCACGGTATAGCTTTCATAGCGGACCAATAGGATTCGGAGTCTGTAAAGTATGGATGTTCCATATTTTACTAAAACTGAAGCTCATTGGTTCGCCATTAGAACTCCAATGTGACCTCTATTCATTTTACAGTATTTCTCTCAACTCATTGGATTCCCTTAAACGGTTACCACATCATCCTCTTCTATTGTCGCTTATGTAAGTTAACGGGCGTAAGCATTTCTTTCCTCTCGTATTCGACATCGTTATTCGTGACATTTCATTCTTACCGATTATAGCGTAAAAATATCTACAGGTAAAAAGAAATAATTGTTATTGTTTTTATAGATCAATACGTTTTTATGTGTATTAGATCGACAACGTGGATCACTTGAGTAAATGTGTTTGTGTACGTAAAAACAAAATAACAAGGAAGTGAATATACGAAACACAGACAAAAAAGAAGAGAAGATGATTGATTGGTTAACTATTGTAGTTGCTTTGGTAATTATCATCACATTAACTGTTATATTTGGATTTGTTGCATGGAAAATTAACATGCCCGATCCATTAATGTCAACAAGTTCAACAGGAAAAAAAGATGATACAAATCAACTTTTTGATTCAACAAATGAGAAGAAAAAAAAAGATAAATCTAATAATGAATCAACAAAAAAGAAGCGTAAAGAACAAAAAAAATTAAAACGTGAGAATAAAGAAGAAGATCATCAACGACATAAAGTTAAATTTCAAGAACCATTCGTACAAACAAGTGAAGATAGTGATAATGAAAGAGAAGAAAGTGAACAAGTAAATCATAATTTAATCAAAATAAATTGTTTTTTTTTTTTTTTAATTTTTTATCTTTTAGGAATCACCAACACCAACACCACCAACTATTACAATATCATCAAAAGCTCGTAAACGTAATAAAAACAAGACATCAACTCATGTTGAAGGTATTCTTGTTAATAAAGATGAAAAAAGTCCAGTTACAAATCAAGCTGCAACAATTCTTCATCCATTATTAGCAACTACAATACCAAAAGATGAAGTTGAATTAGCTAAACAACATACTAAAACTCATACGAAATCATCAAATAAACAAACGGTACCATCTGCTTTTGTACCAGTTAAAAAACCAACACCACCATCAACAAATGTTAATCAAGGAGTTCAAAAACATCAACAGGAACAACCATTTACTACTGTTGTTAATAATCGACATAAAACTGTAACACCACCATCACAACAACAACAACAGAATAAACCAGCTAATACAACAACAGCTGTATCTGTCCCTTCAATTCAACAATCAGCACCGGTTCAAGTTCAACATGAACAATTAGCTCAACGTCAATCAACACCAGTTCAAGTTCAACATGAACAAATAGTTCAACGTCAACCAGCACCAGCACCAGTTCAAGTACAACATGAACAATTAGTTCAACGTGAGCCAACTCGTCAACAACAGCAACAACAACCAGAAACACCAACTCAACTCAATGGTGTAAATATAGCTGCATCGTCTATAAAGCAACCAATTGCTGTTTCACCAATGAAACTTGCTGATCTTGTTAAAAGTAAGTTGTAAGCTAAAAATGCTTTTGCTGATATTTTAAGATAATGGTTTTTTTTGTAATGAAAGTTAAGTTTAATTTTACTCATGATATTGTTAGGAAAAAAATTTATCCATACTTTTTGAAAATATTGTTTGATTCTTGAGAAGACGGCTTTCGGTATTTTGTTAGAGGGAGAATAAACTAAAAATCCGGTCGCAAAGATTTTCATTCTCGAAGTGATGACCGTAGAAAAGGACACTCGGCCCTCTCATAAGAGACAACCTGTTACCAGGCTGCCTTTCTTCAATCCTAGTCGCCTTGCAACAACATCGTCTACTTATTTTCATTTTCTATTAGAGAGAGACATGTGATGATTTGAAATCTGATTTCTGTCGGAAAATTACCACTAAACTGTAAAGGAAAAGTCCTCTCCACTAATTGAGAACTATGAATGCAAAAAAAAAGCCATAAAAACGGGTTCGTATTCAGAAGGTTTCACGATTATATATAAAATTAATTTTCCTCAAATTTTGATTTTAGGGAAACCACACGACGTATATATGTATTGCGTATGTCCATTTTTATAGGATTTTCTCAATTTTTTAAGCCAAACTTTGACTACTAAAATATTGTTTGAAAATGTGCAAAACAACATTTTCTTTTATGTAACTCGACAAACTTTCTCTAGCGATGACAAAAACAAGTTTTTTTTTTTTTTTCAAATCTCAATTTGTTAGTACCTTAATAATATATCTAATTTTTAGCACTTCCAACAACACAAACTGTTGTTACTGAACTTATGTTAGCACTTGATGCAGTTCCTTTATCCACTGATGAACTAGATATAATTATGCATAAAATTGCTAATAAACAATCTGTTATCAATAAAGATTGGTCAAAAGTATTTATTTAAACGAAAAAAAAGATTTCTTAATAAATATTCTATCTACATTTTAGTTACAACATGGTCAAAAAGTTGATCCACAAGCACATATTGGTCAAGTTTTAGATGAATCAGCACGAGCATTTGAAGAAGGTATTTATGTATAATTTAATTTTTAAAATTATCTAATTATTTTTATTTAAGATATGAAACATAATGCTATGAAACGTATACAAGAATTAACTGATGAACGTAATAATGATAAACGTCGAATAAATGAGTTAGTAAAAGAAAAAAGTGATAAAGATATGGATATACAAGTACTTCATGCACAATTAAATGCACTTCAACAACATCCACAACAACAAATTCATACATATCAAGCTGAATTTAAAAGACTTACTGATGAAAATGCACAATTAAAACAACGATTAAGTCAACAACAACATTTTCAACAGCAACAACAATTTTCACCATTAAATATAATGAATACTAGTGGTGATTCAGCAAATGTTCAATTGCGTGTATTAACTGAACAAACAAAAAAATTATCAGTTGATAATGCTAATTTAGAAAAACAACTTAATGCTAAAGAATTATTATTTCAAGAAACACAAAAAGAAAAAGAGGAATTACTTCGGTAAGATAATAAGCATCAAAATCTGGTCTTTAATCGAGAACACTATTATTAATATACACATAGATATCCAGAAGAATCACTTCAAAAGTTAAATCTTGTCAAATCCTATCAGAATTCTATAAATTCTTGTAGACATATTGTCGGAAATTGCGTGACGGAATTACATCCATATCTATGGTGTTGAAATCTAGTACTTATCAACTAAGTAGTAATTTGTTGAATGAAGACTGAAAAGTGAATTATAAATTGCGGGTTAACACTTCGCGCTCATTTTTTCCGGTCATCCCTATGTAATTTACTTCCGGTATTTTATCCAGATTTCCTCTTCCGAAGTGACAATTTAAAAATCCTAGAGGATGAACACCTATTTTTAAAGGCACAAGCACATACTTTGTGGTGTAATAACAGTAAAGTCCAAAAACGGCCAACATGGTCGGCGGATATGCGCTACTTCCTTGATCCTACACTGAATACAACAATCCTAACTCCTGACTTTTGTACTTACGAATGAGTGTGTAAGTGAACTGATACGCCTATGCATATTGTATAAATGTGGCCGCTAACGCATACTTGATCCATCTCTGTAGCAGTGAGCTCGAAACTTGTGGAAAAAAGATTTGAAAGTTTCAAGAAATAATACAATGCGAGTGTTGGATATTCATCGCACTCGCATCATCATATTTGTTGGCTATTCCATTATATAGCTTTCTCTCGGTAGATATTAATGAAATATTTCTGGTTTTACTTTACTCATTATCGAATTATAGTTGAAATTTTTTTGTAAAAATTTTTAGTTCAAATCAACAATTAGCACAAAAAGCTTTAGAAACACAAAAACAAATTCAGCATAATGAAGAAAAATTACTTAAAGACTTAAATGAAAATCGTACATTACATATGAATCAATTAAATGAATATAAATGCCGTATTGAACAATCAGAAATCGATAATGAAAAATTACGACACGAAAAAATTCAACTTGAATCAATACAACCATTAAAATTAAATAATGAAGAACGTGATCAATTTCAACAAGAAATAAATAGATTAAAACAACAATTAACCGAAGAAAATGAACAATATAAAAAGAAAATCAATGAATTTCAAGTAACAAAAAAATAAACTTTTTTTTCTTTACTTATTTTCTATAAAAATTGTAATACATTTAGAATCAATCTCAATCTCATGAAAATGATTTACGACAAGAAATCGAACAACTTAAAAAAAATATCGAACAAATTCAACATGACGAGTAAATAAATATTCAAGTAAAATTCTTTAAACAAATTCTTTTTCTTTTCTTTTTAGAACTCGAAATAATGAACTAGCAGCTAAAACTGCACAAATTAATCAATTACAAGTAGAACTTGAAGAAGCCAAAGCTAAAACTGCTCAAATGGATCAATTACGAGCAGAAATTGAAGAGTCTAAAGCTAAAAATTCACAAATAGATCAATTACTAGCAGAACTTGAAGGAGCCAAAGCTAAAGCTGCTCAAATGGATCAATTAAGAGCAGAAATGGAAGAGTCTAAAGTTAAAAATTCACAGACCGATCAATTACAAGCAGAACTTGAAGAAGCCAAAGCTAAAACTGCTCAAATGGATCAATTACGAGCAGAACTTGAAGAAACCAAAGCTAAAACTGCTCAAATGGATCAATTACAAGCAGAACTTGAAGAAGCCAAAGCTAAAACTGCTCAAATGGATCAATTACGAGCAGAAGTTGAAGAGTCTAAAGCTAAAATTTTACAAATCGATCAACTACGGGCAGAACTTGAAGAAGCTAAAACTAAAACTGCACAAAACGATCAATTACGAGCAGAACTTGAAGAAACCAAAGCTAAAACTGCTCAAATTGATCAATTAAGAGCAGAACTTGAAGAAGCCAAAGCTAAAACTGCTCAAATGGATCAATTAATAGCAGAAATTGAAGAATCTAAAGCTAAAAATTCACAAATAGATCAACTACGAGCAGAACTTGAAGAATCCAAAGCTAAAACTGCTCAAATAGATCAATTAAAAGTGGAACTCGAAGAAGCTAAAGCTAAAAATACACAAGTCGATAAATTACGAGCAGAACTTGAAGAAGCTAAAGCTACAAATGATGTAAGTTATTTTTGTTTTTTGCTTGTAGAAATTAATATATATCAACGCTCAAATTGATGTGCTGACCGCTTTGATGAAAACATTTTTTTACTGAATTTTCATTGATTTTTCAGTCTAATTTTCTCACTGAGCGAACGCACATATTTATCGATCTTTTCAATCTCTCTGTCTCTCTCTCTCTCTCTCTCTCACTTTTTGTTTGTTTTATTTTTATCATAGAAAGTACGCATACGAAACTGGAAAGTGATGAACGAATTAATATCGGCCGAGGAAAAACTTGCTGCTCTAACGCGATCTAATACAAAAACTGAATAGAAAAAAAGAACACATTTATTAATTAAACAAAAAGAGATTTTTTATAAAATAAAAAAAAAAAAACAAAGCATCTGAAAACAAATAATCTTTATAATTTTATGGGTTTTCTTTTTCTGTTTCGTTGGTTTTTATATCTATTCATAAAATGCAATAAAAACTATTTAAAAGCAAATTGCTCTAGTTCTACATAATCCTTGGGTTTTTTTTCTGTTCTTTTCTCGTTTTATCTTTTCAATGGGGATGCTTATGTATTTGAATGAACATATTGCTATTCTTTTTTTTTTTTTTTTGCGAATGTCATTTAATAGTTAATGCATGTTAGTTCAAATTTTTTTGGGGATTTATTTTGTTTATTCTAGGCTATAAAATTACAATCAAATGAACATTTTCAACAAGAACAAGATAAACAAAAACAAATTTTTATTGAACTTCTTGAACAAGACATCAGAAATCAATTACCAAATGACAATAAAGTAAATATTGATTCGATTGTAATTAGATTCAATTTTTAGCAAAAAAAATTTCATTTGATATTTATCTTATATTAAAATCGAGCAAATAAAATGAAAGAGTATTGAGTACATATGTATTATAATTTAGAAATCAAATATTTTGCTTAAATTTTATGATTTTTCGCATAAAAACAAATTCAAAAAGAAAAAACATAGTTATGGAACTTACGTCTGGAATGATACTAATAAGATTTGTTTACTACGAATAGTACTTTTACAAAAACATAGATTTAGTTAATCTAATTATTCGTCATATCAATTAGCTTTTATCATATCGAGAATTATTTGATTAGTTAATAATCTACTGAAATTTTTCTTTCGATAATATATAAAATATTCCAGTGAATACCGACATTAATTTAAAAATATGTTTTTTTTTTTTTTCTTCGAAAAGGATTTTAATTCATGGTTTTCATCATATCAAACGATATTAACATCAAGTATTGAATCAACAAAGGTAAATACTTCTTTAGTTTAGTGGTTTAAATAGAATTAAATCATTTGAACTCGAGTTCGAATCTGACTGATATCACACATGTAAATAAAATATCTTTTCATGTTATGATGAACAGCCTTAATCCATTCTCTGATAGCATAAATGATTTATTTCATCAATGCCTTGCCCGTGCCAATTCAATATGCACATAGTTCCTTTCCGAGTATCAAGGTTCTCTTGATTACAGTATTGAAAGTGAAATATGTTGCGTTCCATGGTCAGTCGCATTCTAAGGCTCGTCATGAGTAAATCAATTGTGTAAAGATTTGAAAACATGGCATCTGAACAAGAAAATGATATTTTATATTCATATAATATTATTTTTATTTATTAATTATCTAGGATAATATACGAATGGAAAATATTTCATTATCCTTTTGAAAGTTCGAGAAAACTTTCTTTTTCTTTACACTGATAATATAAAACAGTACTGTCTATTTTATCATTATTCAACTACTGTCATAATAATAAAATTTCGATAAGACCTATTTATTATGATATGTGATGATAACATTAGATTATAATGTCTTAGCTGTGTATTTCTCTTATTTCTCAGCCATCTATATATGTTACAGTATACAAAAAAGTAATGACAATGAAACATAAAATCCAGAAAAAAGTCGTTATATCTAACTCATATATAGAAAGAAAGAATAGATCATGCAACGGATACGTTCTAGAGTCTGTCGGATCGGTTCGAGTCTAAAAATTTTAGACTCGTCAGACTCTAATACACACACACAATGAAAACAATCTGATGTAATGCTATCATCAAGTATTCATTACAACTGACTTTTATCAAACTTTTATTATCATGATACTAGTTGAAGGACAATGAAATAAAAAGTACTCGGTTTTACGATTTATGTATGTAAAGAGAACGTATCCTTGAACTTTCTACAGGTCGTTGAAGTGCATTGTTCATTACTGTTTATATGTCCTAAGTAATTATTTTTAAATATTATTTTAGCGAGCTTTACAAGATGAATCTGCAGCACTTAAACGTGAAAATGCTCAACTTTATATAAATATGCATGAAGTTGTAAGTGAAAATTTATCTTTTTTGAAAATTTTTATAATTTAATCTATTATAGGAAAGTCAATTAAAAGAAATTGAACAAACAGTACAAACTAAAGAAGAAAGTTTACTTGCTGATTTGAAAAGCGTAAATTTTAGATAAAGATTTCTTTTTTGTTATGATAATTTGTTTTTCAAAATTTTATTTATTAGAAAGATGCAACATTAGGAAGTATTCTTGGTGAAAATGAACAATTAAACGGTGAATTACAACGCTTACGTTCTGAAATTAATCGTTTACAAATAGCTCATGATACAGCAGTTGATGAAACACGTGCATTAAAACTTCAACTTGAGGAACAACGTCTGATTGCTAATACTCCGTCTATTGCTGACGTAAGTATATGGATATAGTTAAAATTCTTTGCATGTTTATTCAATTAGATTATTTTAGTAGTAGAAAATAATATCTTAGCTTTTGTATGCTTTTAAATATATATATATTTATATGTATGTTGCTTGTATTCTAACTCGTTAATAATCTAGGATGAATCACTCGAAGTTTTAAATCTACAATCACCACTTGCACCTGAAACCGATTCTCGTGTTGATCAATTGAATGAATTGATTCGATCAAGCAAAGAAGCTCTCGAGACTCAAGATTCTTTTGTTCAACAACTTGATAAACATTTGAACGAAATGCATCGTAGTGGTACCGGAGAGGTACGCTCCGAATATCCACTAAAAAAAAAGAATTATTTTCTTATTCTATCTTTATAAAACTCAAAAATTAACGTTGCATGTCTAGTGCACTTCTTTTTATATCAAATCAAAAATTCGAGACTAAGACAAAATAAAAACAAGAAACTTTTCATTTGAATTTTTTTTAATTTTTTCGTATATTTTTAGGTATCAACATCAAATGTCGATCAATCAACAGTATCTTCTTCCGATCAACCAAAGTCCGAATTTTGATCGTGCAAAAGAAACTTTCTTTTTTTTCTTTTACACATTGTTAGGCTTTAAATTATTATATCAGCGAAAAACAAAATGAACGAAGAAAAAAATCATTGCGTGTTGATTGTTCTTTCGTTATCGTTTTTTTCTCTTTCTGGTGCTGTTTCTTTTTTTTTTATAAATACGACATACGTCGATTTATATTCTTTGCCATGGCTTTTTACGTTTTTCTCTTATTCTTGCTATTGTTATTTAAAAAAAGAACACTACTTTTTTAGTAATGGTTTTGATTAAACGTATAAAAATCACGCTTAATTATTTATCAAAAAAAAAAAAAAAAAAAAAAAAAGCTTTATCATAATCAAAGCAGAAAAAAGCACATTGTTAGACTTTTCTTTTTTTATTCATGTTTTGTTTTGTACTACTTAATAAGTGGTTATTCATGTTTCATTAGAAAAATAAACATAACCATTGTTTTATAAATAAATCTATTTATTAAATGATGGTTTCAATGTTGATTAAAATATTTTTTTTGACATTGGGATGAACTAAAATGATGTTAATGTCCTTGTATATATGATTTATTTGATAATAGCTAGATGATTAATAAGAAAATAAATGGAAGATGAATACGAAGGTTTTCTTTCTATTTAGATGTAAGGACCATTGAAACTGTTGAGAAGATTAATGAAACATAAAGAATGCGAATGAATATATATATATACAAGAAAAAACGATGGAAAAAATTTGTAAGATCATATTGATAAATTTCCTTTTTAAATAAAGATATTGGATAAAATGAGAAGTTTTAGACACCATCTTTGTTGCTTAGTCTATTAAGTTACAATGGATGATGATAGTCTATTGTACTTCCGAGTACATTCTTGATGATCTTTACGACAAGAAAAATCTAAAGCATATATATCAAAAGTTGCAACAAGTTAATTAGATTCTGTGTATAATGTAGTTAAATATTTGTTTATTATTTTTAATTCAAGTGTACTGACAACAGAAATTGTTCGATTGATAAATCGCTTTCGAGTCGAGACTGTGTATTATGTAGACGCAAATGAGCTATGAATATCCTGAAAAGAGTCCATGTCCTTATTGTATTACTGCGAAAATAGTGAACTTTTACGATAGTTTTTAAATGAATATCGGACATCTCTCTCACAGATACCAGGAAAATAAATTTTTGAATTTTAACTTGCAACTCTGCATAGAGAGAGGTTTTAATCAGAATAGTCTGTTATTGTGAATGTTTCAGATCTTGTCATCGTTCCTATTCTAAGATATCACTATAGTAATAGGATGTCTCTCACTTTGCTCATATAAACCGGAAGGCTTGATGTTTGTATTTTAGGATCGAAGTGAATCAAAAGACTTGAAACTTTCACAATAACCTCTTACTCTCGTAAAGATCTGTCTCTATGCAAAATTTCAAATGGAAATTAACAGTTTATCTGTTGGAGGACTTCCCTCGTTAGTAATATTTCATATCTATTCTTGAAAAACTTCAATTTCATAAAAAAATGATTCAGATGTTTACGTACTGTAATTATAACTCGAACCATAAATCATCGAGATAAACAAGCTTTTTTGATAGAAAGTAATAATGTCAATTATATTTTGAAAGTTTCAATAGATTTATATCGTATTTTTTCATCGTAATCAAGATTTTTTTCAAGAGAAAAACTGTTATAATCTTACTCGCTGTTTAACATAAACTTGAGTATGACATTTAGAAAGTCTAGAAAAAGAATGAGATGAATACAACATTAGAAATTCAGATCGTTTCAATATATTTCTAAATTTATAAACAACTACGAGACAAAGACATATAAAAGTGTTTTATTTCTGTGTATTTGAAGATTATTTTTCTTTTTTCTATGGCTCATTCAACAATATCAGCATCAAATATTCGACATATTTTAATAACTGGACAACCAGGTCTGTTTTATTTTCTTATAAAGTCTACTGTATTATTTGATTATTAAGAAATGATGAAAAAAAAAAAATAAGGAATATCTTTAGATATATCTATCAGTCGGAATAACACCTGAAAAATTTGCAGAATCTAGAGGACATCCATCTCCATTTAATCCTCCTAAACCCCACCATTGAGGAAAAGAAGTATGATTAAGTTGAAGTGCAAAAAATATAATAAAACCACATATAGCTACACCACAACTCATTGCAATTGAAAATATATATGCATATTTTTCCCACCAATTATGTGCGTAACGATATAAAATAAAATTAAAAATAAATCCAACCAAAAACCATGATGGAAATTCTCCAGCCGGAGCAGGTGGCATATTTATTGTAGCCATTAACAAAATCGGAAAATTAATTAATGCTAACCATTTAATATTTGGAAATGCTTTCCATAACAACCAACTTATTATAGGCAATATAGAACCAATTAGAAATCCATAAAGTAATGAAGAATATCGTGCACTCCAAATGAATGCTCCTAGTCAATATGAAAATATCTCAATTTACTTAGAAAAAAAAAACAAAAAAAGAAAGATTTCTTTATTTTACCAGTTATACCAAATACAATTGATGATGTGTGAGTAGCTTGAAGACTCAAACATCTCCATGCAGGACTTTTTAATGTACAGATATGTGGTACATTGTTAAGAAGATATATTGCAGTTATATAGTGAATTACACTACTAAGGATGGAAGCGAGAATAAATAAAGGAAGCACGATCCTAGGTGGAATCTATAGATTGTATTGAAATAATATATTTAAAGAGAAAAAACAACAACATTTATTTCTACCTTCATATAATGAGCAATTTTACTATTCATCAAATAAACTAAGATTTGATTTTGACATGTATATGTTAATGTACGAAATGTAAGATAAGCAATAGGATTACCCGATAGAATTAGACTACTTATAAGATCGACTGCAGAAATGGCAGCTTAAAGAAAATATAAATTAATATTTGAATTCAAAAGAAAGAAGTTTCTTATTTTTGATAGAACTAACTCATTGGCATATTTGTTATTGCTGTAATAATACCACTTGGTAAAGAGAAGATAATTGTAAGAAGAAATGAAACTAAAATTAAATTTAATGAAAATATATATTAGTTAAAATAATAGATAAAAGAATTGTACCGGGCACGAAAGATGTTGGCATTATTTCGGTAAAATAACAAAGAAATAATGTAATCAGAAATGAAAATAAAACCATAAGATAATACCTAAGAAGAATATTATGAGTAAATTTGTGAGTGACCCAGGCATCAACGATGCAGCAATATTTCAAATTTTGTTTTTTTGACATATTGTGGATGGTAATGAGGTTAAGAGTGGTGTCACATATCCAAGATGTTGGAGAAGTGCTCACTTCTCCCACAGGAGATGCGGCATCTCTCGAGGGAGACGCGGCACCCACACTCGGGAGATGCGGTGATTTGCTGTTGGAGATGTATAATCTCATTGAGAGATGTGCGTCTCTCACATTGGGTGCTGCATCTCCTGCTGAAAATGTAGCGTCTTCCGGCAGAGATGTGAGCACTTCTCCAAATTGCAGGATATGTGACACTGCTGAAGAATTTTAGTCCTTTGAAGTAGTACTTTAAACGATGCAGAATTTCAATAGCTTTCAAAAAGTAAAAATTATTTTCAAATAGCATGATCCAAGGTGGCTAGAGTCAAAATACCAAAAAGTTGCTGTAATACTCAATTACCCTTTTAGCTCGTATATTGGCACTATCGATTGGTGATTGGTATTGTAGAAGTGATTGAATTAATCGGTTTTGTAGAGAAAACATTCTTGCATCTTTTGAGATATCTCAGAACTCGAACGTATCCTTGAAAAGTAATAGCAACATCCTAAAAAGCCTGAGTTTTCGACTAGAAGTCAAAAGTAGTATTACTTACATAATTTGGCATTTTTCATAGGTATGTCAGAGAGAGCTGATATTTTGGATTAAGAGTATTCTAATGGTGGTCTAGTGTTTGAGATATTTAAATCCAAAATCAAGATTTTAGCATCGGTCGGGTTCATAGGAAGTTTTTAGATCTTATGGGGAACCCTCTCTCTTAAACATGAGGTGTAATATATATAAATTCTCACCACCAATCCGCAATTTCTGGATAATGGGACATAAGTTTGGCATGAATATCATTATTTGTATTTGATAAACTTGAACGAAATTGTTCAACTATTGATTTACCTATAATAATAAAATCATATAGAAATATCTTATGCATGATATTATAATTTATAATTGTAAAGAAAAAGAAATATAAGAGTATCCTAATCGAAAGAAAAATTTGAATTAATCAATGTTTTACAATTTTAAATTCACATGAAATTATATTAGAGCTTTTAAATGTGAGATACTGTCATTCATACTGTTGTACTTATTATTTCTATAATTCTCTCAATTCTTTGTCTTTTTTTTTTTGTTTTTATAAAAGTGAAGAACTGAAAATTGTACAGGAACTAAATTAATTTAAATGGTTATATCGGACAGTGAATAGAAAAATTCCCTATAAAGTTCTCTTTATATCGTGATAGTAAGCATTACACTCTTGATAATTAAACAAAAATAAAAATAAAAATTTTACACTTTTGATTCATCTCGAAATAAGTCTTATTTTACCATGGTAAAGTATTGTATGGACAATCAATGCTGCAATACCACAAAACGAAAAAGCACATGAAACAACATAACCAGCACTTATATACACTGGTCCTAAGACAACTTAATTGTTTAGTAGCTTTTAAAAAAATTTTTAGTCACCATAGGCTTCATAGGCAGTATTATTCAAACGAAGATCTTTGGTCAATACTTCAGTCGTATTAAAAAAATAACCATCTTTATCAAAAACTCTAATTGAAATAATAGGCATTTTTTGCGAATCCCAAACATTTACATAATAAAAAATCGGTGTTACAATCCAAACAACAACTATAAATCCAATGAAAATATTTACATGTGCCCTTGAAAAAAATAAATAATTAATTAATTATAATAAAAAAAAATAAATAGAATCTACCAGAATGGTACAAGAATAGGTGAATCTAAATAAGCTACCAAAGCATTCCAATCGAATTCTATCGCACCTAAACCAAGTCCATATGTACCTGTTATCTGTGAAAGAATAATATTTTTAGGTGCCATGAAACAAATTAATGAAAAAAATGATAAAAGAGGAAATATATAACCGGGAAACCAATACCAAACAAATTGAAATAAAACAATTAACCAAAAACATTTCGAACGTGACATTTTCCATCGAGAATTATCTTTATTAAATTCATCTTCATTAACTAATGTACGGATTAAAGAACAACTCATTAATGTTTTTGGCCATATCATAAAAGCTGGCCATATAAGATATCTTCTCAAAACACCCGATATTGAAATAGCAATAAAATGCATTGTTATTAAAAATAACACTGAATTAACATGATTAAGATGATGTTTATAATGCAGACGTTGAATTATTATTGTTTCAACACCTTCACCTGTACGTGTTCCTGATGCAGCCATTATTGTAATAATAGCATGTTCTTTAAATGTGAATGGACCCGGATTTAATTTTATATGACATAGACGCTCCGGTAATATTTTTGACATTAATTTGCCAAGCAAATATGCAAGTAATATAATAATACCAATATTAAGATCTAATGGTGATGTACGAAAAGAAAAAAATTGAGATATAAATCCCATAAGACATGTTAATAGAATACCAATAAATATTGAACGAACTGTAAGACATAATGTTGTTGGATCATCTGTATTTGATATATTAACAGCTACTTCTTCGTAAGGTGATTGTTCAATATTATTTGATGATAATGAATTATTTAGTAGTGGTAGTTTTGTTGTATCCTATAAAATAATAATAAAAATAAAGAAAAATGTTATAAATTAAATAAAAAAATTTAATTTACTTCATGATAATCATGAAAAACTGGATTTTTATAAATGGATTCAGTTATCAGTGGTGATTTATCATTAATATATTCATATGTAGCCCGATCTTGTGTCATTCTTATATTAAGAAATTTTTATTAACGAAGCAATGAATAGAATTATTGAATGTTATTCATTCAGTAAAATAGAAAATAATTATATAAAATGCACTTCAATGATTCGTAAATGATAAAACTTTCAACGTGCACACATATTTATTTTGTCATGCTCCATAGACCATAACGAAACTCTGTGTAGGAGAAAAAAGAAGTGTAGGAAAAGCTTAGTTGTGTTACTGAGAATAGTGAGTTTGTCTCTTCCAATTTTCACAGCTAAGACTATCTTAACCATGATGTATATGTCTTTTGTCATTTTTAATTTTTTGTATTTTCAGTGAAATGATATGACATAAGATTAATATGTTTTGGCACATTCTCAGAGCCATGACGGAAGAGTCATTAATGAAATAATCCTTGAAATAGAGTATAGGTATCTCCAATATATCGATAGTATGGACAGTTCGATCAAGTGCATTTTCATTTGTGACAACTATTCGGTTACTCGAGTGACCATGACCACAGAAGAACGACTTGAATATAATTTTATCTGATGTAGTTCGAGAAAAAAACATTGTAGAGAACTCGGTGACATCTCATGTTGTAGAGAATAATTTGCTCTATCATTTCATGTGATATGAGAAAATTTTATACCTAAGTTGTAGATACTGAAAAACTAAAGGTTTTGTTTTCTGGAAAATCTATAATGACCATTCTGTATTTTACTATTTATTTTCTACCTAGCTTTTGTGAATAGTTTGAATAATATTCATGCCTCTAGTAGATTTAATCGTCGTTATATATTATATAATACATTTCCATCGTATATCTTGCTTGTTGATAATACAAAAAAAAAACATGTTATTTTTGAAAAAATCCAACTTTTGCAATTTTTTCGAAATTTATCGATTTTGTAATTCAAACAAAATATTTTCTTATCAACTGATAATTTATGAAATCCACTACAAGAAATGTTCACAAAATTTTTTTAATTCTATGTTTCGTTTATTTTCTATAATTGTTCTATGAATAGTTATTCGAGTAACGAAAGAGAAATGCAGATAACAAAGTTAATTATGTTCCATAGTTTTGAAGTTAATTCTATACTTGGAATATATGTTATGATAAAATCAAAAAAGTATGAGAAATCATTTTAGTCATCAAGTCAAGTACTTAACTAAGCCTATATATATATAGAAAAAAAAAATTATAATGAAATAATATTTTTAGAACGTTATATCTTCACCTTTAAGCATTAATTCTTTTTAATACGGATTATATTATGTAGGAATATAAAATTATATTTAGAATTTTACATAAATATGAAGATTGATTGATACAATTCAATTTCTAATTCATAAATTACTTTTTCTCAGTTCACATGATAAAAAGAACATTCATATGATTTTTTAAATTTTTTGATGAAATTGACAATTAATATTGTATTTTATCATATAAAACTTTTTCACTATAAAAGATATTCTTCTAAAAAAAAAATTCGATTCTTTATTACTTTATTGATATTCAAATATAAGAGATACACAAAAACAAATGTTTATCAAATAATTATTTTTAGGTGTTGGTAAAACAACATTATTGCGACGTGCATGTGAATTATTTCTTCAACAAGAACAAAATATATCTTGTTATGGTTTTTATACAGAAGAAATTCGTGGTCATAATGGTTCACGAATTGGTTTTGATGTTGTCACGTTGGATGGAAATTCACGTGCTTCACTTGCACGAATTAAGTAAGAAATTTAATAGTTATATATTTATATAGAAATCAATAAACTTCGAACATAAATACAGTAATCATCAAAATTATTCAAACAGTAGATAGTTTTATTTTATTTTGTACATATCTGGAAAATTATATACATTAAAATGATCTAGTTTCCATCAGGTTACAATTCATTGTCTTTAGTATACTAGTAGAAAATTTCAGATCAACACATTAATCTCTTGATGTTTTTACATGACATAATCACTGAATGCTTTTTTTTCATCCTTTCAAAATTATCCAGTCACTTATTTTTGCAAGTTGTTGCGCGCTCGTTCTAAATTAAAATTTCTCTTATGCTACATAATTCAATAGAACAAATGGTAGTTTATGTAAGAATAACTTCTTTGTATCACAGTTTTCCGTTGATTATGCATGAAAAAGAAAACAAAGTTTTTTTGACCTATACCGGAAATTAACAACAAAAAAAAAACATACTGCCAAAAGACATATTTTTCATGTGATGATTAGCCTATTTTCATTGTTCAATATGTCATTCGGAAGAATACTACAGATTGCATCTGATATTCAATATGAATAGACATTTCATGCTGGAAAATTGTGTTAGTCGTCTCCTATGAATACACTAATCACATATAAACTTTCTTATACTATGTCATTCACGCATTCAAGGACATATAAAAAAATTATTTTAAAAATATAGATTTGTAGGGCATCTCTTTTCGTAGAAAGCTCTTGTAATTGAAACTAAAAATCGATTATATCACTTAAGTTATAAATCTTTATTATATTTTAATTAGAAGGAATAAAAAGTTAACTGTAGTCTAAGCAACAACCAAAACGCTGATCTGAATAAATATATAGCTAATTTCTGTACTTCACATTTATGTAAGATAGAGGATGAAATTTGGTACAATACACTATGTTATGTTTCATTTAATACATCTTTATTGGGATTATGGTTACGTTTTTACTTCTTCTATTTATAGTGTAACAACAGTTTATATCTTAATTAATATAATCCGTTTCGATTTCAATTAGAAGAGTTTTTACGGAAAAAGATGCCCTAGTTAAAACAATTTTTTATTCATTCTTGAATGTGTAAATGAGACAATGTAAGAAGGTATATATATATATAGGTCTAGTGTATACATAGAAAACGACTAACACAATTTTCTAGCATGAAATGTTTTTTTCATATTGAATATCTAATTCAATTAGTACTGTTCTTCCTAATAACATATTGAACAATAAAATTAGCTACGTATTACATGATAAAAATATCTTTTGTCTTTTTTTGTTGCTAATTTCCGGTATGGAACAGAAAAACTTTGTTTTTTGATACATACTTAACGGAAAGCTACGATCAAAAATAGCTCTCACGGAAAACACAATTAGCTCGTTTAAATTATATATCATAAAAGAAACTTCAACTTAGAAAGAGCGCACAATAATTTGCCAAAATATAAGAGGTTGGATAATTTCAAGAGAATAAAAAACAGCATGTTGTGATTATATCGTAGATAAAGAGTGAAGAGATCAATGAATTGACGTCAAATTTTCGACTAATATATTAGAGACTGTGTGTTGTGATTTGATAAAAACCAGATCATTCTAACTTATGTAATTTCTAGGCTTTGTATAAAACAAAATAAAATTATCTACTAGTTGATTCATTTCTACAATCACTCTATTTAGTCAATAGTGAATTAATAATCAAATATTAGAAAGTGCGATAATGACTTTTTTTTTCCATAGAAGAAAAACATAAAAATAATCTTTGAATATTATAATCTTTCACGAGAGAACATATGTACCTGTCGAATGACATATTATGGTTACAAGTTAAGTACTTGTAATACAATGAAAAATGTACAAATGTTCATACCGATAACCTTTTCATACAACAAACTTTGACTGGAAATATTTTGTATACACAGATTTAATGTTCATTAAATATTTGAAATGTTCAACAATAATGAATATATTTTTCTCGAAATATTTAATTTCCAAAAAAACTAATGAGTTACTAAAGAAGGATTTATCTATTTGAAAATCGAATATCTCAAGAAAAAAAAACATATTCGTTGTTGTGTTGGAACTTTCAGAATTATATGATAATTATTAAATTTTCCTGCAAACAACATTTCAGATTCAAACTTGTTGTCTTCAGCTTTTCGGAAATGCTTTACTTTCAATAATACTTTCATTAAATCGATCATAATTCTTCATTTAAAAGCAATTACTCCGAAATCCTTGTAGCTTTTTCTTAGTCTTACAGGAACTTACTCCTAATCATAATAAGAAATCGAATGACGTTCGACAGCTACATATGTTCCCGTGTTAATTAATAATTATTTTTATTTTCAAGTGAATATACAACATCAAGATCATCATTATTACCACTTATTGGACAATACAATGTGTTTGTTGATGAATTCGAAAGCATAGCTTTGCCATTATTAACAGTAAAGTTTTATAATTAACAGTACACAAAAAAAAAAGAAAACATGAATATTTGTTCTTTTTTTAATTTAATTAGAATATTCAAACACCATGTATTTGTTTTATTGATGAAATAGGTAAAATGGAATTATTATCAAATAAATTCAAAGATTTAATTCAAGCATTAATTGAACGTCCAAATTTAATTCTTATTGCAACTATACCTATAAAACCTTTAGGATTTGTTGATAAAATTCGTACACGAAAAGATTGTCATTTAATTACAGTATGTTTCAACAAAAAATAAAACAGAAATACTCATTTTATGTTTGGAAAAAAAAACATTTAGGTTACACGTGATAATCGTTCTGGTTCAACATTACGAAATGAATTAATGGCATATATTGAAAAATTGACAAAAAACATTGCATAAGTTTATATTTTGTTAGATTTTTCTTTGTTTTTTCTTTTTGTTATGGCTATTCAAACGAAAAATAAAATAAACGAAAACTTCAAGTAATTGTGTTTTTCATATAAAATATCATCTAATTCCATTTATGTTTGACATTATTTTTTTTCTTCTCTGAAAACTTTTATTCATTACAAAAAAAAAAAATTGCACTGTATTATACAAAAACAAGAGTAAGTCCAAAAAAAAAATTACATGTCGACAGGTAGTAGTATGGAGATTGTTCAAGTAAGATTATATCGAACATTTATTGGATATTATTATATTTAATGTTTATTAGATTAACGTTGAAAATGAAGAACTACTTGCATTAGTAAAAGATTCAAAAACTGGTATTCATTTTCATACGAAAAGGAGAAATAAATCATTGTTTTAATTTTTATTCTTTTATTAGCTGCTAGTGGAAAGTGTCCTGTACCAAATTGGGTTCTTCCTGTCTTGGTTATTTCTTTGATTCTTACAATACTCGGTGCAACATTTGCTATGGGCTACTTTATATCATATCCACGAAGTAAGTTGATTATTGAAAGAAATAGTTTATGAATTAACTTTCATGTTACACTTTCCTTTGTTTTTGTTTATTAGAATCGACTAAATCATTAAAACTGTATAATGAAAATTGTACAGTTTTAAGTGGAGAATGCGATAGTAGTCGAGGATTATATTGTCCTTCAAGTCAATGTGTATGTAAGTTTGAGAAATTTCTTTTGTTCTCTTTTTTTGACTTTTATCGATATATATACGTATATATATATATATGTATGTATTTCTAAATTTAATATTTAAGGTGAAAGAGCGAGTTCATATTATAATGGTAGTAGTTGTGTTTGTCCAAATTTTACACATAGTGCTAATCAAGAATGTGGTTTGTATTTAATTTTTTACTTTAGTTTTTTATATTACTTTTTTTTTTTTCTTTATTAAATTTGATTAGTTCCTGATGGTTTCTATGGTCAACCATGTAGTCCACCAACAGCAAATTGTCTTTCAAATTTTATATGTGATTCAACAAGTGTATGTGCATGCAATGCAACAGCAGAATATTTCAATGGAACATATTGTATTACACAATATTTATACAATGATTCTTGTTCAGAAACACGTCATTGTCTCAGTACTTCAAATTTATATTGTTTATCGTATGCATCATGAAACACGATCGAAAAAGAGTATTGAAGTAGAGGGGCAAAAATTTGAATCTCTCGCAGACATTATTGACGTCTCGTTGTGAAAACAGCTAGGGTGGATTAGTCTTCTGCCTCTTCACTTTTTGCATCATGCGTGCAAAAATTTCGAGCTGTTGTAAAGTTGTGTGCCAATATTTTGTAGGCAGCTTTTCTCAATTACTTTCTGTCAGAAAGATTGCCTTCGACTGTCTGTCAAATTTTTATCCCTTTACACTTCGAAAAGCTATTCAAAGCTCTTAAGACCATATGGCAATAACGTCTTGTTATCATATATGAGCTACTTTCTTATGGCGTTTTGAGAGGATTAAGTAAAGCTACGATGAAGACATGGGTACCTATATGCATAGAAAAAAAAAGCAATCCCTTTGTGATTAGCAACAGTAGCTGAATCATGTTTTTACATTTAATTTCCGCAGGGATTGTGAAGACAGATTTTTTTCTATATATTTTTAATTAATGAATAAAAAACTTTTGTATTATTTAGAAATAGATGCACATGTGTGTCAAATTATTATTGGAATGGATCTGTTTGCGGTAGAAATTTGTCGTTGTTGGTTAAATATTCTTGTTTTTTTTTTGTTTTTCTAATTAGTACCGAAACAAAACGGTTGGCAAACATGTAATAATATAACAACGGGTACTAGTGCATCACCATGTGATGATACATTAGGTCTTTATTGCTACTCGAATGGTACATGTCAATGTCCCAATACAATGTTTTGGCATATCAATAATCAGCAATGTGGTATGAAAGAATGAAAGTTGTCTTTTGTTTTTCTTATTTATTCATATTTATATATATATTTGCCTAGAAACTAAACGTCTCTATGGAGATATTTGTGATGCTGATTTTTATTGTAATGAAACACTAAATTTTATTTGTCCAACAGTACCTGGTAGAGAATAAATATGTCAATATTTACTTTTTCTATTTATCTATTTAACTAAGGAACATGTAATTGTCCAGCTTGGAGTAATGATTATACATGTGATTGTCAACCAAATTGGTTTTATGATGGATTACAATGCAGTATGGATCTATATATATTCGAATAAAATTAATTTAATTTTCTCGATTTAATATTATTTAGTTCAAAGAAAGACTATTAATGGAACATGTTTTGGTACTTATGCATGCGATATAAACACGCCACTTGTCTGCTTTACAGGCCTCTGTCTTTGGTTGGTAAATTTTGTTTTGTTAGTTGTTTAAATATCGTTTTTTTTTTTGTTAGTCCAACACCAACAACGTGGACTGGTTCTAATTGTACATGTTCAAGTGGTCAGACCTGGACTGGTAGTACTTGTGTTGCTGTCGGTTAATAATAATGAAACTAATAATACATGTTTATATATTGTCACATCAAAGATCATATAATGACAGACAACTGTTATTTTTGTTTTTATTTTTTGTAATATGAAAGTTTGAATAATATTGCCATTTCAATCTCTTCTTTTACGCACTTATAATTGAGTGATAAATGCACGAATATATATATATATAACTTTTATTTTTCTCAAGCTGAATAAGAACAAACTAAGACAACTCACTAAAAAGCCTAATGAAAGAAACAGAAGCAAGAAAACTTGATGAGTCGTTGTCTTTTTTTCTCTTGTCATCAATATCACTGAGAGGTTACAACTATTGTTAAACAAGCGAGAACGACAACAAAAGAAGTGACGTTGATTTTTCCTTTTTTTGTTCTTCTTCTGCTTCTTTCAGCCTTGCACTTATTTATTTATTTATTTATTTATTTATTTCATTTTAGTTTTTTTGTTGTTGATGTTGTTGTCATTGTTAGTGATGTTTCCTCGATAAAGCGAATTCCATTATCATTCCATATTGTGCTGTTCAGAGAATGCGCTCTGGAGAGGAACAAAAAAAAAATAGAAAAGGAAAAGGAAAGGATCGAGCTCTTCTTTCTTTCTTTCTTTCTTTCTTTTTTTTTATGTGCAGGCGTATATCTAACTAAAACTGAGGGTGAAAAATGAGACGCTACAAACACACCGGCAACAGCGTCAACCGGCTGTTAGTAGTCGTTGTGATGAGCATCGAACCAGCAAGTGCATCGTAAAGATGTAAAAGAAGAGAGAGAAAAAATGCAAAAGAAGAGTATATGGCGATGTCATTGACGATGGGTTCGGATGTTGGCAGCTTAATTGCGTAGAACAATTTTTATCAGTGAGACCAAACATCGAGGAGACATCCACGCTTCCTTAGCTTCTCCGTTCTAGTTTCACAGCGATAAACACAGAGCGAAGAGGAATGGAACAGATATATAGAGAGAAAAGCGCTTAGATATTGTTTGCTGTTGTTAGCAAAAACTGTCTTATTATTTGACATATATTTTACACCGTCAACATCGTCTGAGGTAAGAAAAAAGCAAGCAATCAAAAAAAGAAAAATGAGGAAAGAAAAGAAACAGACAACTTCTGACAAAGTCAATTTATTCAATAAACTAGATCCAAGTTTCATATGAAATAATTAGCATTAGACATATATACATACAGTTACTATATTATATACAATTATATACTGCTAGTCAAATGTTACAAAAAGCTTTCAGAGTTCACATACTACAAAGAGCAAACATAGCAAAAGAGCAAAAGTTGCTCTATGATTGATAGAATTGATAAATTGTGTGTTAGAATAATAAATTGCTAGTAGACTGACAAACATATGCAACTAAGTTTTATATTGTTCATTCATGAGTAATTCTAAATCGCGTTTTTCTTGTTCAATTATCATCTATATTTTCTTATATTGTGCCATTCGATGACGACAGCACAATCTATCTTACTATCGATAAGATATAGCATGTGTGTCTATACTTTAACACAAAATAGCATATCATTCGAGAATGCGTTGTTGTGCTGTTCGATGCGCCAGAATGACCTTGATCAAATCAGACTCTTTTTATTGTAGTTAGGAACTCTTTTTTTTTTCTTTCTATTCTATTTCTTTCTATCGCTGATTCTTGACAATTACACATGTATTCCTGGTTTTTCTGTATTTCGTTTTTTGTTACTCATAATCACTATCAATCAGCCAGAAAAAAAAAAGAAACGAGTACTAAGAGAATTAATCTATCACCGTCTGCTTTTACTATCTACTCTTCTGGAAGTAATGCATTCCTGAGCCATTCTAGCTCATATTTGAATAGTAGTACCATAACACACACACACACACACATATATATATATATAAGCACAGAGAGAGAAAAGCGAACGATGATGATCTGAGTTGCGTGCTCACTATTTTTCAGGATTGTGCCGATAAGAATGGGGACACAACGACGATGTTGAGCTGTCAACAACAGGAAATATGTCTGCCAGTTTGTCTTCCATCAAAACAATTTATTATGGTCGCTGTTGTATATCGATGAACGCCATTCTGAAATTTATTCCAGGTAAGCAAATACGGCGTATACTTAGTTTTCTTCATAACGCACGAGGAAAAAAAGGATTATACGTTTGAATAATTATTTAAAAAAATGAAAAAAATCTTGCTGGTTTCTGAGAGTTTTTTCTATTAGCCTAATGAATCTTCTCAAAGAAATGTTAGTGATATCTTTTTCTTTTACTCTTTGAAAAAAAAAAGAACTTTTGAAGCATTATGTAGATGACTGAATGTGTATGTCAAAATACTGAATCGAGAATTTTTTTCTCTTCTCTATATTCATCAGTCTCTTTTTTTTATCTATGAGAAAAAAAAAATTTTTCTCGTCCATGCTGATTATCATTATTTGTAAATGAAGATTAGTTGAAAAACATACAGACGACGAGTTAATAAAAAATCAAAAAAGAAGAAAAATCCTATCGTGATATGTTTAAATAGTAAAAGACATGTTTTTATGAGAAAAAAGTAATAAAATAGTGTAAGTTCTCATGTTTTTTTTTTAAGAAGAAAAAACGCCGAGAAAATTATTTTCATAATATATATATATATATAATCATTTTTTTATTTTCCTAAGTTAAAAAGAACATTAATATGTCTTTCAATTTAGGAAATAATGCAAGTGGACACTCGATGGGCTCAACCAGTCGTGTCTGACTTAGTTTCTGTTCCAATCGATAATAATAATAATAAACATAATATTGAACAACAACAGTTATCTGTTCATTCTCTACCATTATCAACATTACAAACACAATTAGCAACAACAACAACACCAATAACAAGTTTTTTCCCACCACAACGTGTTGAACCAATTGATATGGCACGTTCACAACAGCCAACAACACAAAATCGTACTAAAACAGGTTATATTCAATCAGCAACAACTGATGAACAACAAACAACAACAATAAATTTTATACAAAATCAATCTATTAAACGTGTTAAACATCCTGCTGATCGTTCATCAATTGTTTTCTTATTTCAATATGTCTCAACAATATGTTTTGGAATCTTTATTTCTTTTCCATGTATTATATTATTAACTGTTCTATTACCTATATGTTGGCTAATACGAACATTTGTACGGTTAATTTGTCGACATCATTGTACTGTAACACCATGTGCATGTAATTATTTATCTGCTAGTGATTTATTTTGGTTTTATAATAGTAATATATCAACAAATCAAGATAATAAAAATCATGACACAAGAAAATATAATTCTCGACCTATGTCACCGATAGCAGCAGCAGTTTTTTTTCTTGAAGGTACAATTTTAAAAATATTATTTCATTTAAAAGAAAAATCATAACTTGATTTTCTTTTTTTTTTTTATTTAGGAACAATAAATGAAAATTCATTAAAAAAATTATTAATTAATCGTCTTATAACAAGTAGTGTTCGACGTGGTACAAATATTGGACGAAAATTATTTCCACGTTTTTCACAATTAGTTGTTTCACGTTTTTCTGGTACAATGTGGGTCGATTATTCATTATTTTCGATTGATGAACATGTACATGAAATTTCACATAATATTCAATCTGATGAAGAACTTCAATCATATATATCAACATTATTATCAAATGAATTACCACGTAATCGGCCATTATGGCAATTATATTATAAAAATCGTTTAACAATACGTCCAAATGATAGTATACTTATATTTTTATATCATCCTGTTTTATCTGATGGAATATCATTATTACGTATTTTATTAAAACATATTGTTGATAATCGTACAACACAATTAGATATAAAACCACGTTTTGCTGGTCAACATGGCGAACATGTTATGTTTGATTATTTAAAAGCATATCTATTCGGACATAAACTTATATTTAGTAAATTATTATCGAATACATCTAGAGAAAACTTTTTTAAACGAATATTGTTTAAAAATAAAACTAATAATCATAATAATACATCAACTATTAATTCTAATACACAGCAACAACAACAACAACGGGTTGTTGTTTGGTCAACTCCATTTAGTTTAACACAAGCTAATCGAATGAAACTTGTCACAAGAACGCGTATGAATAATCTTCTTTCAACATTAGTTATTTCTACTGTCAAATTATATATGGAACGATATGGGTAAATTTTATTACTATTAATAAATAAATGTTGAAAAGGTTCAATATTTTTCGGTTGAAAGAGTAAAAGCTATTTTTTTTGTTTTATCAAGCATATAGAAAAACATATGAAAAATAATTTTTTTTCCTTACTTCATTAATTTTTTTTTCTTTTTCGTCATAGCATTATAAATCCAGCAAATATAAATTGCATAATGCCTTGTGATCTTCGATCAAATGTGGCTAATATTATTATGGGAAACCAATTATCACATCTTTGCATTGAATTACCTATGGATGTTGAAGGTAATATTCCAATTTTATGGTCATTTAATGATAGTACAAAACATGTTAAAGAAAATGGAGATTATGCTACTATGTATTTATTTACGCATATCATTTATCTTCTATTTCCTTTTTGTTTTGGTATGTTTAAATTAAATTTAAAAAAAAAGAAATTCATTTCATTAGATGATTTTTATTATTTTTAGCTAATAAGATAATAGCTAGAATTTATAACAGTGCTAGTGTATGGTTAACATCATTAGCTGCTGGAAGTAGTACAGCATTAGCTACAGTGTCAATATGTAATCGTGATGTACGAAGTTTAATATGTCTTAGTCCAAGTATTGGTACAGCTAGTCTTAATTTTTGTGTTACATCATATGCTGATGAAATTCGTCTTGTTGTTATTGCGGATCCAAATGTTATACCCAATCCAAGATTTCTTACAGAATGTTTTAATCAACAAGTAAAAAAAAAAACATAAAATTTTTTTCTCACTGTTTTTTTATACATTCAAATTGTTATATTTAGTTAAATGTTGTTCAAGATCTTCTTGCTCATAGACGAATTCCTGGTGAAATTCGTCGAATAATTCGACCACCAAAAATACTACCACAAAAGAAAAGTATCAGTAGTATATCTGATATGTCTGAGGATTTATCAATAGAAGAAGTAAAACTAAACGAAAAAACAAAATTATTATTATTATTATTATTGTTTTTGTTTTTAATTTAGATTCAAGCAAAAATGACAACATTACAACAAGAATTACTTTCATTAAAAAGTCAATTTGAAAATGTTGATATGAATGATGCGTCATGTCAAACTCAACGTTTAATAATCACAACAAAATTAGAAGAATTACGACGAGAATTTCGTGAATTACTTATTAAATTGCAGGAACGTCAATGTGAATTATCAGGTATGATACCAAGCGATGAAGAAGATGAAATGGATCCACATGTTCGTGTACGTTTACGATCGGCAAGTGTTGCTTCAAAAGTTTCTCTACGATCAAATGAACAACGACAATTATCAGCAAAGTAAAAATAATAGAATGCATTTTTTTTATTTGTATTCAATCATATTTTTCTTTTACAGAATGTATCAATTAGAAAAAGATGATGGAAGTGAATTTCATGCTACAATTGTTCATAAAACTCCTTCACCATCAAAAATGAGTTTATCAGTGCATCAAGTTGTAAATATTTTTGTTTTTATTTGAGGAAAAAGATTTTCTAATTAAATTTATCTTTTATTTTTCTTTATAATAGCAAGATCAACAAATTAACATGCGTCGTGCACAATCAGTAAGTATTTGTGAAAATACTCCAGCTGACATGCAATCACGAACAACATTGAATCATCCCCAACCAACAACAACAACATCTGGAAAATTTGAAACAGCAACGAATACTATTGTTCACCTTCATCCGAGTGAAAATTGGAAAAATGGAAATTAACGTATATATATATATATGTTTCCATTCTTGCTCAATTTATTTTTACTTTCATGTATATACGAATAAATCAGTCGACTGTCAAAACAGTTGAGATTTCTATTTTCATTTTGCTGTGCATATATTTGTTTATTTTTCATTGTTGTCTCGTTTTGTTTGCTTTTTCGTTATTATTTATCTTTTTATTTGAATCAATTAAGAACAATAAGAAAAAACAAAAGAAAAATACTATTAAACGCATGAATCCTTTTAACAAATTATTCAACTGATAAATAATGATAGATAAATAATGATGAAAGACATGTAAATTAGAGCGGAAATTATCATATTATATATTTAATTCGGTTGATTAAATGTTATTAGTAAAGCATGAAAGACATGCTTAGGTATTTTATGAAATACGATCTAAATGGAGTGTTGAAATATAGAGATTGAAATTTGAACTTCTCATATCCTACTTCATCCTACAGACGTGAGAGACACGTTAGAAACGGTTGATTACGGATGTAGCAAGCATCCTTAACAACGATTCATCACAGGAATGACATTCATCTTAGCAATGACACGTTACAAGACATCCTTAGCAACATTTCTCCTTAATTACAGATTATGACAGATTTGATTTATATACAAGCGCAGACTGTATATGAATAACATCTAGTTATAATAAATGAGCTACTTCCTTACTATATTGCTGAAGGATTAAGTAAAAAGATGATGAAATGTGTTCCAAAATAGATAGAATTACGCAATCATCCTACGATTGGTAACAGCAACCATGTCATGTTTAACTTTTTAATCTGGTAGAGATTGTGCTTACAGTTTTTTTTATTTTTAATAGGATTAGAAAAATTTTTCATAGTTTCGTATGTGGGTTTTTATATTTGAATTGTGTCAGTCGGTTGAAATAGAAAACAGCATGTTTTGACAGTTTACATAATGTTTCCGTTTTGCGGAAAAAAAAAGTACAATAATATACTGAAGAGTCTGTAGAAATACCGATGGAAGAGCTATACTGTTGTTGTTTTTTTTCTTTGTTGATGAAGTAATTTTAGTAAAGAACTAGGAGAAGGAAGTATTAGTAAGTTTTATTCGACTGAAAAATGCAGTACAAAACTTACAATGTCGATTATCGAAAAAAAAAAAAATGAATGATTGTTTCTACAATTGATTACGAAAAACTTTTCTCCAGAAGTTACTTGAGTTTTACTAGAAGCAAGATTTTTTTTTCTGTTAATGTAAATCAGAAATGTCATGTTTCGATCAATCATCTGATTGAAGTCCGAAAGAATGTGAAAATGAACAATTGCAAAATTTGTTACTAAAAGAACTTCAGTGATAGATATCATCATGATTTTCATGCAATACTATCAATTGATTAGTTTATTTGCATTCTGATTTATCGTCTATTATCAGCTGTCGTATATAAAATTACTTGTGCAAAGAGAATAATTGCTAAATTTTTAATGTCCACAAAAATTAGTCTTTTTCGCACATGATTTTCTGTAAGAAAATAGAACGTTCCATTGAAGATCCGACCAAGAATAGTATCAATTTGGTTTCGATAATATTCATTTGATGTCTAAAACGAATATTGAATGAGTTTTCATTCCGGAAATCATCGTGACAGGAAATAGCAACCTTTTATACGGATGTCGTTAAGGGAAAAAAATCCACGAAGGACAACTTAAATTCTGTGCGAAGCATTGCATTAATGAATAGAAAAAAAGAAATAAATTGTCATCATTTGCATCCTTTTATTCCTATTTAAAATAAGATTGACTTGAATATCATTACAGAGACATAGTAAAAAGCAAAAACTATAACATTTTTATAAAAGATTTAAATAATAATACTTCTTTTTGTCCGAAAAAAATGAAATAAATATTCTTGTTATTTTAATTCAATGATATCTATTTTAAAAATTCGAATTTTATTTTAAACTATTTGAAATCAATCACGAGTTGTTTTCTCTACTTGCAATCATCATGATTCATTGTTCAGTAATTAAAACTCATATACAAGATAGTCTATAAGTACTTTTATGATAAAAAATTTGAGTATTTTCACTTTGTGAAACTAATTTGTTTTTCCGTGATAGACAAGACTCCAGAGTTGGTTTTTCATCAGAACTTTATGATTTTCCAGATCATAACATGAATCTAAAATTTTAACATATATTTTTTCAAAATCTCTATATAAATAAGTACCAGACAAGTTTAAGTAACACTTGCTTTCACTTCATTGTACTTAAGAAAAGGCCGATATTCATATCGACAGCGAGAGAGAAAAAAAAAGCCACTTATAGCATAACGAAACATATGATCAAATCAAATATAGTTATCAAAGGACAAATATATACACACATGGATCTGTTAAGACCATCTTCAACATTGTAAAACATAGAAATTCATTATTGAAGCAAATGACGATACTTTAAAACAATATTTATAAATGCTGATCTTAAGGAAAAAACAAACTGTGAAGTCTTTACTGGAAAATGGTGTGTAGTATCTATCAGGTGTTACTTCCTCTTTATTTTATCAGGACATGATAACTCCCACTCAGAATACATGGCCAGGTATTATTTCATTTTTAATGGAATACAAAAGATTAACAATAGTCTAACTATTTATTTATTTATTTCATGAGATGTTTCATTTTTATGGGATTATAAAAGAAAATAGATATCAATATCATTTGCTATGAAATAAATAGTCAATAAAAATGTATTTTCTAAAGTGATATCTGCAAATATAACACAAATGATGATGTTATCGATCAATATTTTGGTTGTCTGTCTAATAGGATTTTCTAATTATGTTCATGGTCAAGGTGAAGGTAAATGTGATGCTGCTATTGATCTTACTCTTTTAATCGATTCATCCAGAAGCATTTCTTCTGAGGATTTTAAAAAAGGCAAAGAAGCACTAACTGATATTGTTAATCGACTTAATATTGGTGTAAAAAAAGCTGGTGTAGCGATTATTAATTATGCATCAAATTTATCACTTGTTGCTCAAACTAGCGTATTTGAATTTGATAAAGGAGAGATAATCAAACAGATTAATGAACTTTCACATTTTCGTACGAATACAGCAACTGGTAATGCTTTAGCTTTAGCCAAAAAGTATTGTGAAGTAAGATGTCGAAGTTTAAGTAAAGGAATTCCACGAATTTTTGCTATATTTACTGATGGTCATAGTAATGAAGGTCAACCAGTAATATCTGCTGCTCAAGCATTACGTAATGCACCAATTGAAGGCGAAGTTTTTGCTATAGGTATAGGAAATATTGGTCAAAAAGGTCGAGATGAATTAATTGGAATTGCTGGTGACAAAGCAAATGTTATGAATATTGATTCTTATCTTGACTTAATTGGTCTTTCAAATGCTATTGCAACGGAATTGTGTACATTTCCAGCTTTTATTTCACCTGAGACAAAAACTCAAACTAAAGTAACAGGAAATAATACTCGATATTATAAAATGCAAACATTACATAACGTACAAAAAAGTGGTTTTTTTGAAATTGAAGTAAATGATATAGAAGGACAAGTAAGTCTATTGAAATTTTTCTTTCCATAAATAAAATATTATATTTGGTATTATGTTTTAGAGTATTATATATACATCGACAACCAATAGAAAACCAACATCATATTCATCAAAAAGTGTTAGTAAACGTAGTGCAAAAGGAAGCAATGTCTATACAACATATGTACCAGCAAATGCAAAAAATTTTTACTTTAGTGTTAAAGGTGTTAAATCAACAATAAATAAATCGGATTTCGTTGTACATGTTCGACCGCTTGACTTTTAAAAAAAAACATGAATTTAATTAATTGAATTAAATAAAATAAGGAATTAATTCATCAATAATATCTTATTGTTGAATAGCAATGAAAAATAAAAGTATAAAAATTTATTTTCAAAAATGACAAATTTTTATCTTTGAAAAATATTCACTAGTATATACATATGAGATTAGTTCGTCATATATATGACTTGAATTTTTACTCAAATTTGCATAATGAATAGAAAGATTTCCTTCTTTTAAGCTCTTTTCGAAAATTCGACTATGAGTTTTAGACTAATTCCAAGCGATTCATAGAGCTTCAATTCAAAAATAATTTATCTGTAGTAGTGAGAACCCACAGATTCATGTCAATTTTCTTGTATCAACTGTCAATGTTCAATCCAATGTTATCATTTGGTTTCTTTGAAACGTTAAAAAAAATTATGAAATTGATCAGATTTTCTCTTAAAACTCATTAATTTCGACGATTTTGAACTTCATTTTTTTTACAACTTATTATAATATAATGATAGTATCAGGTGGAACAATCAAAACTGAACAGAATTGTTATAAAAAAAATTGACAGAACACTAAATTTTCAATATTAAAAGATAATCATTGAAAGTACGGTCTAGGAATTGATTCATCCCTATGGATTATATTATTTTCATTGTTATAGAAAAAGTCAACATAACTTTATCAACAGTTTATGTTGTTAATCGTTGCAATTTTATGAAACTATGAAAGTTAAGATGATTATACCGTTTAAATTTCATAAAAAGAGCTCTTTGTTTTTTTATATTCAGCATTAAGAATACTATTATCTTTTCTATAGGTAGTTACTATCTTATATTATCCATTGTATTTTAATTCACTCTGTTTTATGTTTACTATTCATATATAATGTTGATTAAACCCATAGGACATATTCTTCTTCAAATATGTTATCTATTATTGTTCATTTTTCTTTTGTTGTTATACAAAATTTCAAAAGCACCCAATATCCATAATCTATTCTTAACAAATACTATATATAATCAAACCCCAGTTATCAGCTAATGCTTAGTTACGATGTAATCAATCTAACATAAAATAATCTGTAAAGAAAAGAAATTATCGATATAATTAATAAACGCTTTGCATATAATTCAAATTTGTTGAGTTTATTGTATTTTGATATGTAGATAATGATTGTTTTCTTTCATAAAGAATTCCATCAAATTTGGTCTTATTGAACAATGATTAAGTAATATTCATTAACTATCGATATAGATTACTGATGTTGTACATGAATCAACATTCTATACTATTATATCTGCATTGTGAATATTGAAAAATTTGTTTTTTTCTTATCTTGTATTAACTGAACGTACTAGCAATCAAATTTGTAGAATTTTTCAGTAGTTCAAAAACAAATGTGGCATATACTGCATCAGTATTCCATACTACTTCAAATGTTTACTATTCTAAATCTCACGATCTTGAATCATTGAATGAATTTAAGGATACCCTCTCTTGTTCTTTTTACCGTTTGTGATTTTTGAACGCGGTACAACGGAGTACGCTGAGTTTTTTTTTACCACAGATGAAACACCAAAAATAAGCAGATGTGTGTTCGAGACCAAAAAAAAATTTAAGTGGAGTTTACCGTTTTTTCTGTGAGCCCGCGATTTTCTATATGACTGCATCTTGGTCGCCTACGAATCTCATTTAATTTTGTTCAATCGGGCTAAAATTTTTACCTTTCACACTTAGAAGTATCCTCCAGATGTAAAATTAACAATTTTCATTTTTGACTTTCCTACCTGGATTTACGGGACTCTGAAAGCCAAGACTCAGATTTTAGCACCGAACATTTACGTATTTCTCTCATGGAAAAAAAGAAATTGAAGTTTTTGGAAAACTTTAAAATTATCTCTGAAATCTAGTCTTAGATGTCTGCAAAAAACTTTCAGCCTAATCGAATAAAATTTGATGAGGGGTCGTAAGGTAGCAGGATGCGACCCTCTAAAAACCAGAGTTTTTCAGAAAAAAAAAAACGGCAAAAACACCACTTCAAATATTTTGACTCGAAAATATATGCCATTATTTTTTGTATTCTATCTGTGGTAAAAACTCCAGCTTGATCAGTTGTATTGGCTTCACGAACTAGAAACAGTGAAAAAGAGGGAAATATCCTACAACATATTGTTCATACTACTAATTCTAAGTAGTATAAAACTTTGTTTAAATAACATATTCTTTAGTTATCTTATTGAGAAGACGGATCACTCTTGTTGCATTGCATTGTTTACAAAATTAACCTCATTAGATAACAGAAGAACTAAGTCTTTGAAAAGCCAATATAAAATAATAAATAAATTTATGAAAATACTCTTTTCAAGGTTTTTCTTTTTCTTTCCTTTTACGCTTATTATAAAAAATATCAAATACGTATATAAAAAAAAACAACAGGTATGCAATAACCTTGTGTTATTCATATATCATTTGAGAGAACAATTTATACAGTTTTTTATATGAAAACTGAAAACGACAGACAAATTGTAATTGTAGCTCATCTTGATGATGAACAATGTATTGAGCCAATAAACGAAAAATTAAATGAACTAAAAATTCATTTCAATGAACATTTAAAAACAATTCCGGAATTATATTCAGAAGATGATGACCATGATTCAGAATATATTGATGGTTTTCGAATGAAACGTCGTTTTATTAAATCAAATCATATGTTATTATTTACTAACGAGCAAGATCGTCTTATTGAGATAACTGAACCAACACGACGTCAATCATATATTGATGTTCATAAACATTATCGTATAGATTTATTTGATTTATATATTTTATCGATTCATTTAACTCATAAATCAATGTCTTTAAATGATTGGTGGACAACTTTTAAGACTTTTATTACAATATCGAATATTGATAGGAACGAAAAACAAATTCAATTACTTTGTGCGCCTGCTTTTACTTTACCTTTACCAAAACAGATAGCACTTCAATCAGCTTCTTTAATAGAATTCTATGAAATATTTAAATCAACTATATTTTCAATTTATCGGCCATCAACATCAAGTCTAATGTCAACTATAACTTATATTACTCCAGCTATACAATTATCATTTCGACCGAAAATTCTTCAATGGTTTGATGAACGAATTCAAAATCATAAACGTTTAAAAGATCTTTTAAATAATAATTGTTTATGTTTAGTTGCTTGTGGATCTAAAAAAACATCATTTCAATATGATTTTTCTCTTATTGAATTTTCTATTATTAATCAATTTAATGAAAGTGAATGTCAATTAAATATATTTGTTAAAAAATTTGCTATGAAATATTTACATTGTTCATTAGATAATTATTTTCTTCGTACAACTATTTTATGGATATGTGAAATACATGATCTTGAAAATTATCATGATATATTTGAAGTTTGGATATCATTTATGCGTGATGTATGCCGAAAACATTTTTTAGCACATTATTTTCTTGAAAATGTTAATATATATGAAGAACATTCTGGTTTAAAAGATATAATCAATACAATTGATTATAAAAATATTAATTTATTTATTGAAAAACTTGAAGAAAATCTTATTTTTCCCTATTTTCATCAATATAATGATCGTCTTAAATGTTTAATAAAATTTGTTGAATCTCAACCTGTTTTAGCATTTAAAATGAAAGTACTTTATAATGTTATTGTTAAATCAAAATTTCTTAATGCTAATAATTCATTACATGAAATGTGTAGTATACTTTGTCATTTATCATTTTTAGAAGATACGGATCAAGAAAAGATAATTAGTTTTTGGTATCAACAATGGAAACCATATTTTTTAGATTTTGATCGAGATGATATTGTTCTTCAACAACCATCCGTTGATTATCCACCAGATCAATTAGCTCAACATATGACAACAAGTATATTTAAACTTGTTCAAATAGATTTAAATCAAATGATTAATTCTCTCAAATCGAATATATAATAAATAAAACGAAAAGAACATTTATTTATCTTTGATTAAGAAAAAATAAAAGAAACAACAAAACACAAGACTAGACTAGTTAGTGCAAAAAAAATGATATCACATATGAAAGAAAACTTAAAATATATCTTATTTAATCTATTCAATTCGAGATTCAGCTATATTTAATATAATTTGAATAGATTTTTGTGCTTTTTGAAAGTACATATTTGCTTCTTCTTGATAACTGCTTGATGATTTCTAAACAATATTTTATAAATATAATCATATATACGTCGAAATTTAATTGTTTACTTTTGTTTGTGATTCATTATCATTATTATTATCAGTATTTTTAAGTAATGATAAAGAAAATATTTCAATACGTTTACATGCACCATATATTGCTGTTTCAAGACATTTAATACCAACCTATGATTGTGATATTTAGGTAAATTTAATTTAATTTATATTAATAAAAACTTACAAGAAAATCTGCTTTTGCATTTAAGTTAAATAATGGTGCTAATCGTTGAAGTGGTTCCCATAAATCATTGATTTGACGAATGACTTGCATTGAAACCTCAAGACATCGTTGTAAACAACGATCTTCAGTTATTTGTTTACTATAATAAAAGATATTAAAATAACAATTGTTCATTATCAAAGCAATTTTTAAAGAAAATTTAAAATTTTTATTTTACTATCACTATCATATTGCAATAGAAAATTAAAATCTTCTATCAACTTTATATTTCCTTCGTAAATAACAAGTATAAAAATTTTCGAATAATTGAACAAGAAAATTATGTTAAGCTTAAGATTTGTCCCGAACGGATGACGTCAGAAGATATCCCTTCAGTCTTGAAAAAATTCCTTTGTTTCCGACGGAGTTTCAGTGTTTTATTCAATACTTCAGATGAAATAGCTACAATTTGAAAATTTTTATCGACAGAAAATTGTGTTGATAGATTAACCGAGAAGCCAGCATGGGTCTTTCGACGAAAATAATATCTGTGTTTCACTCTATAGAATGTTATTATCTTCAAGAAAATAAATTTTGTTTAAAAAAGTAAGAATTTTTTGAGAAGAATTAATATGTACAATGAGACTTGACTTTTCTTACAAATGTCACAGATCTAACAAAAGTTTTCTTGTCCTTTCTTCTTTTATGTAATAATAAATTTTTATTTTCATCTGCATTGAGAAAACATAGTATAAACTTGTTTTTTTATTAATAGTCAAAGTATTTATTTTCACTTATTCGGATTATAATGTATGTACCGATGACTTTTTCTGTATCGACGTCGAAAAATGATTTCCGAAAGAATCTTTATGAACAACTGAAATAACATTACAAATTTTTCGATGATTGAATTGTAAGAGAAGGCAGAGATTATTCTACCACAGGGAATATATAAACTAAAACATCCTTTATTAATACTATATATATACACTCCTGGACAAAAGTAACCGCCTCCCCTGAAGTAGTTCGAATTTTATTGATATTGAGCTGAGTTTTTCTATACATGTGAATCATGATTAATGCTGATCGCAAGCACTGACCCGCTCTCAATTGATTGCTGTATACTTGAGTTATGAATCGAACATTATCTTCNTTTAATGGTCAAAATGTAAAAAAAAATTTGAAAAATTGTGATATAAAATATCCTTGACGACCGCTGCTTTCCAAATCGAATGTGTGGAGAAAAGTAAATAGTTCACGTTGTAGAGCAAGTTTTGCTCTATCGAACTGCTAATACCACCATTCTGGTTCATTCCAACTTTCTCATCGATTTTTTCAAACAGTGTGCTTCTCTAGTACATTACTTAGGAACCTAGTGGACTGTATAAAATTCGTCAAATCTTTTTAATTCCTATGGATTCTGATGCAGTTTTGCACGAGGAATTCGAAAATGTGATTACTTGTAAAATCCGAGTAAAAAAAGTGGGGCTATCATCGCTATTTCGATAAAATTACAAGTTTCATTTTTTGTTGTTGAAAAAAGTGCATTTTTCGTATTTGACCCATATCTTCGCGAAAACAGAGTTTATTTAAAAAAAGTCTATTACCAAAATGATCAGCAAAAGTTCTCTACAAACCATGAAAGTTTCAATGAATTTGGGCGTAGTCGCCGGATAGACCTGGTGACATCCGGTGGAATGACTCATATCTTATTTAGTCGGGCTAAACGAATACAAAATATGTAAAGTAGAAATTCTGTCGCACATTATAATTGTTTTCCAAGATAAACGACCGACAGAAAAACAAAGAGTTACGTTTTCTTCTATTAGCGCACTAGTTTTTGTCTAAATTGTTGCTATTTACTTATTATTTTCATTTTTTCTATTTTGTTTTCGCATTCCTTTAAAATATTAACGTTCAGGCAACATGCGAAAATTCAACTTTTTTTCGGATCTGTGAAGTGTGATCCTCATATGAAACGTAAGATGACAATAACTACTAGGATAATCTGCTGTCTTTTCTCTCTTTGAAACAGACGAACTACTATATATATAAGAAACAAGTGGGAAAAATCCATAAGATGGAATATCCGCTAGGTGATGATACATGAGAAGGAAAATCACCTGTGAAATATCAAGAGAAAAGGAAAGAAGTGAAGAAAGAAAGGAAAAATCCATCACACATATCAAATAATAACATGAATAACACAAGAGAGGAGATAACATACTACTACCTAACAGGGTCCCATAATAATATTATTGCAAAACTTGTTTTTTAAGTTACTTTGATTTGTAGAATTATTCTAATCTTTAAATTATTCGAATTCCGAACAGTCGTTTCACTGAACGTAGTTTCGATGTGTTCTCATTAAGAAATCGAAGTGTCAAGTCAAAACCGAACAATTAAAAAAGAAACGTTGTCAAATATTATTAGGAAATTAAAAAAAAAAGGCTAAATTCTTGTAACTCAGCTAATGGTAATTACTTTAAGGAACATTTTTCTAGTTTGTTCGTAGAAATAAAACTTTCATGATATCACCTATTGTGCGAATAAATATTTTTGGATAGGAACTTTTAGGATAACTTGTAAATGTTTCGTATTGAGTCCACAAAACCCAGCTGCTCAAAGGAAACTTCTCGTAATTCTTAGGACAATATTACTTGCTCAGATTATTGTTATCTTTGCTATTGCTTTAAATATTCTATTTCATTGAAAAATGTCAATATTAAGCTCTTTCTCAAATATTAGGTAGTTGAGTAATAAAATGTCATTTACAATACAAGATCACATAACAGTCAAGCAGTAAATACTCTGTATTTTGAAGATTTAATGTCGATTCTTTGTATACTAAAAAAAACTCAAAGTTCATATTTAAAATGAGTGACTAAATGGATTATTCGATGAATAAGTGTTTAAATATTAAGATCAACTCAGAGATTGACTAGAGAAAATGTGAAATGACTGAACATATAGCAATTTTCTAATACTTAGAAAACTGCAATCCGAATTGTAATTACTGACCAATGTTTCACTTGACTTGCAACAGTAAATTTATCTTTATTTTAATCAATACCTAGTGCTGAAGTTTGAAGCGGATTTTATATAGTTACTTGAAACTCTAATAGTCTTAAACAACTCATTCTATAAGTGTGCTCGTAGCGAACGTTCTTCATTAAACGCTTAAACTAAAGAACAAGTCTGGAATATTGTCAATCTAATTCTTAACGAATGAGTCTCACCTTTTTGTTTCGTCTAACTTACTTGTATTGATCATTGTAGCTTAATCTATATCAAAACTTTTCAAAAAGAGCTCATGGTTCTCATACACATAATATACATATGCATTACTGATGCCAAATCGTACACTGATTCTTACTATGTGGTAGAACTTAAGTCAATAGTTCCATCTAGGTAACTGTACTTCGAATGAGTGTTCAAGGCTGAACGAAAGAGAAATTGTTTCGAATGTTGACGAATGATGAATTATGTTTCTATCTGATGACGAGAATAATAAAATAAAATAAAAAATAACGAATTCTTGAAGCTTGATGAAACCATTTAATTCGAACTTATTTTTGGATGCTGATGGGTAATAAGAAAATACATAAAGTTAATTCTCTTCCGTAATCACACATGTTACTAATACATTTATCTCTATTTTTACAAGTGAGAAAAGGAAAAGATTTTTAATATTGTATTATTCAAGGGAAGAGGAGTAATCTATAAACTGAATATGATATCTGCACATTTGATGCTATTAGCTATTCTTTCTGCTTACCATATAAAGATTGCAACCTTTCTATTATCTATTTGCCCGTTAATCTAGTGTACAGTGTACACTAAAACTAGAGTTGACTTTCTTAAACGTGGAGTGAAATAAATTGACGTTCGATAACATGGTATTATAATGTTCTTTAAAATTGCTTGTTTTCCTTCTCATCACATATTAGCAAACAATAATATTTGTCTTAACAATCTACCATTCTACTGGGACATTAATGAGAAGATACAGTGAGAATATCTCTAAAACTATGATGAAGACTCATTACAAGAAGTCATTTCAATTAGATTTTTACGTTTCTCGTTACTTTAACTTCTATTATTGATAGTGGAAAGTGCTTTCTTTGAAATTTGTACATAGCAGCAATAAGTAGCGTAGTTAATCTTCCATTTTTCATTAGTAATCCATAGGCATTATAATGATCAGTTACTTATTACTAATAAGCAATAAATACCAACACGTACTACTTCCTAAAAAATTGGCAAATTGATTATTCACTAGTGATTGCTATATCATTTAAATGTATTCTATCACTTATAGATACTGCAGATTAGTTAAACTAACTATTTGCTAGCGGCAGGGGAGGAGCTATAATTGTCGACGGCTAGCAACTAGCACGTAGCTAAGCGGAAAAATCGTTTAAATGTGTTTTTTTTTCCGAAAAAAAATACGATATTAAGGCGTTTTTAACAAATTCGGTCAGAATTTTGGAAGATTGACTGCTAAGAGGCGTTTAATGTGAAAATGTCGTCGATAAACACGTTATAACGCGTTTGTTACCGTTAATTATTTGCCTAGGAAGATAGAAAAAAAGCTCTTTAGAAAATCATTATAGCTATTTATTTGCTACACAGCCCACCAATGCTTTTGGTACACTAGTAGAGCGTGTCGCTCCGTTTCCTCACATATTGTTTAGTATTGCTGCAAACGTAACATCTTTTTTGAAGAGTTCGGTTGCTTTTATTTGAAGAAATTAGAGACAGCAAAAGTTTGACCGTCAATCACAATGGATGAGCAGTGAATGATCCGTCAACATTGGGTCTCTTGGAGCCATACTGCAATAAATCCTTGAATAAGAAAAAAGAGAAGAATAGATAACAATATGTACAATAAATTGACTATTCCCTCTGCATACTCTTTTCTAAGGACACGACTATAGAACCTACCATTATGATGTGATGGTATCACAAACTTTAGTTGCTTGCTGCTTATTTCTATGCGGGTGTGGGTGTAGGTGTATGTCACCAGATGATCGATACCCATGCTTACTTGAAAATACTAGAAAAATATTCGAATAGATTTTTAAAAATGCCTACAAACAAGGAACAGAAGGCTTACAACATATAATAACGTCTGTTTGAATTTCAAAAACATGTTATTAGTGCCTACGTCGTATTGATTAACATTATAAAAATAGAATTCATTTTATGTCACACCATATGGTTTGCCTTCTTACGTCTGTTATCTCAAAAATGTGTAAAACATCGACTACTACATAGTAAAATTTTATTTACATCTAGTTAAAATTCAATTCCTATTCAGAAAATATTCATAAAATTATAGGGTACATTTCACAATATGAAGTAACTTCAATTTAAAGTAGCCTCATTTGCTATTTCATTTGCCAGTAACTCTTCAAATAAACAGTAATGCTGAAAACCACTTATCCAAAAGAAAGCGACACATTGTTAGTATTCTGGGTATGAGTGTCGGTAGGAATGCATTTCAACCGACACCCACACCCAGATCCACACATATATCCTTTTTTTAAATCCTGTGTCGACGAAATTCTATTCTGCGAAACATTCTTTTAATGAAATGCTTTTCTACGAAAATTTTTCGGTGAAATGTCTTTTCGATAAAATGCCCTATTGACGAAATACTTTTCTGCAAAATAATTTCGACAAAGTTACTTCGACGAAAAGTCTGTCGACTAAAGTGTCGTTCGACAAACAACATAACATTCGTTAGTCTTCTCTTCATCCACCCCCGCACTGACAGTATGTCGAGATTGTTTGGCGACTGCAAGTGCCATGATTCTATTTGTTATCATACTGTCTTGGAAATGTATGACTCATAACATGTAACTTTGTAAGACATGTTTCTCTTAGACACTATTTATTCACTATGCGTCTGAAGTTATCTACAGCACCTCTCTCTACAGCATATTCATGTCGACAAAGCACAGCCAGATTGTGAAAAAAGATGTACCTTTGCCGAATGCTAAAGATCAAGACAAGTTAGCTTTCATCCTATTGAATGTTTTCACACCGAAAGAATGTCAGGATTGGATTGAGTTGACTGAACAACGTGGTTATAGTCCTGCTAAAGTTAATATAGGTGGCGGACGCGAAAAATTAATGACTGATTTTCGCGATAGTGATCGATGTATTATTGATGATGTGAATATGGCCAACATTCTATTTCAACGTATCGAATCATTTTTGCCGAAAACATGCAACGATTATCATTTGGTCGAACTCAATGAACGCCTTCGGTTTCTTCGGTATGATCCGGGTCAAAAATTCGAACCACATTTTGGTAAGACTGCTCATATGGTATTCTATTTGAATACAATATTATTTTGACTTTTCTATGTAAAGATGGTGTTTACGCACGTGACGATGGTTCTGATGAGAAAAGCATGATTGTGAGTACGCTGCAAGATGAAAGTATAGAATGTTCAGAAAGGTCACTTTTCAAAAAAGTGTCAATAAATCGTCCCCTTTTCAAGTGATTCATGTGACTTTTTCATCGACAACTATTGTTTTAAATAATCTGCATCAACTACAATGCATGAACCGATTTGTTTCAAAACATAGAAAAACAGTCCATAAAGTTGGTTCTGAGATCATTGTAATTTCATCATCATTTCTTATTCACACATCAAAATCATGTGAAATAGAACTTCAGAAAACATCTTATGAAATGATGACAAGGTCACGTGAATCGCTTGAATCATTGAAGATATCTTTTGCAGTTTTATTTCACGGTAAACTTTTGGGAATCGCCTGAATATTCCATAACACATATGTAAAATGATTCTCAATTTAGACTATACAACTCTACTTGAATGAAGGGTACAAGGGTGGTGAAACGACCTTCATCCACTATACTAATTAGTTGTTATGTATTCTTTCTTTCTTTCTTACTCTATTATCACCGAGACAGCAACGTGATGGTATTACAACAGAACGGAACAAAAGGATAATCTCCCTCCGAGGGAATCGAACCCACGTCTTCTGCTTTCCGGGCAGCTATACTACCACTGTACTAGAAAGGAGCGTTTATTATTCGTTTTGTTTCGTCTTATGATCAAAGGGGAACACTTCGGTCATAACATTAGTGAATTTCATGGTCCAAAGGCTAATTGTTGGGATAATGATTATCCATCATTTCCTAGGCGAGTGTATAATTATTGATTTAAGTGGTCGAAATTTTTTTAATGTTTTGTTTTTGTTAAAAACTAGATTGTATAAGGTTGACTGTACCTATGCATGTTTTCAATAAAAAAGTACGTTTCAAAAACTATTCAATTGATAAAAACTAATTTCAGAAAAGAAAAATAAAGGATGTTCCAAAAGTCTGCCGAAAAAGTAAATTCGTATAACTTCATGATCCACCAAACTTAATGAATTAAGTTTTTTCAACTGATAAGTATCTCTGTGAAGTTATTATTTATAGGGACAGAGTTCACAAATACGGTTCAAACTTATCACTTTCGACTGAAATACAAAAGGCAATCTTTTTCGATTTAAAAAACAATGACTTTGCAGTGTTTCTCTTTTAAAGCTTTAATTTCTTTTGGTGTTTATATCAGCAAGAGCTTACGCTACAATTTATATGCATTTGTTGATATGCCACTGCAAAAAGGAGCCTAATGGTGTCAAGTCCGATGATTACGAAACCCATAATATCGGTTTGACTTTTCGAAAGATAACTAATAAATCGGAGAAAATGAATCGATCTCATGAGCTTCGTGATCATCGGACATGACACCATTAGGCTTCTTTTTGCAGTAACATATCAAATCAAATGCATATAAATGATAGCGCAAGCTCTGGCTCATATAAACGCAACAAAAAACACAAGAAATTGAAGCATGTAGAGAGAAACATTGCGAAGTAGTTTGTTTGAAATCGAAAAAGTCTGATTTTTGTATTTCAGTCGACAGTGATAATTTTGAGTCGTATTTGTGAGGTTTGTTCGTATAAATAAAAGCTTTACAATAATACCTATCAGTTGAAAATAATTAGTTGATTAACTTTGATAAATGGTAGAGTTATACGAATTTACTTTTTCGGTGAACTTTTGGAATACGTCGTAGGTTCAGTTATTCCATAATCTAAAAACATGCTTGCCATGACAACATATTGCACAATGTGAATTGTGAGTGATCGTAAGAAGATCACTGAAAGAAGTTGTGTGATTTCTCAAAAAACGAAGTACTTATTTGATTAATAGAGAATTTACCTGTATAAGTCGAATGTAAATAACATAGGCGGAGATTCGCGAGTCACGGTGTTACTCTACCTCCGACGGAATGATGCTAAACTTTTTGGAAGTGGTGCAAAGCTGGGCAAAATACTCAAAGTACTCGTACATCTGCTTGAGCATCAAGCCCTGCAAAGGAAGAGGGCAGATAACGTCGTTTTTCTGCCGCCAAAATAGTTCAATGTTTTGTGTTGAAATCAATTCAGTGTGGACCTCTGATGACATTTAAAATATTTATTTCGCAATGTCTCTCGATCAACTTTTCGAGTCATACCCATACTTTCCTCACAGAAATGGCTAGCTTTTTGTTGATCCCCTAAAGGCGTATGGCTGTGACACGAAAAATTGACCAAGAGGCGTTATGAAATAAAGCTTTCCAATGCCATCGAGAGTCCTTACTAAATTCTTTTCAACATAAAAAGCTAAAATATTTTAAGAGCAGGAAAAGTGATCTTTTCCGCTTTCGTTCTTTTAGATAAAATGCGTCATATTAAAATGATGCCAGGTACCTATTCATGCCCTTTGAAGATGAAACAAGTAGCTAATTTCTTCCATTCCTCCATCTTATGTAAAATGCACCCATACATATTCGATAATTATACTATGACGGCGATGAATACATATTTTCAAGTAATGGTCGTCGAAATTCTTTTTTTCCAGTGCGAATTTCGCTGTATTCATACTCGAAAAAGTTTGTACTTCCCTACCCCTGCGACGGCAGCGAAACACTGCGATATTTGTTGGTTTCTCGCATTTTGACGATACCATCTTTTCTTTTGATAGCACAGCTAGATCTATAAAAACTAGTGATCGTTATTATTAGTCCTTTGTATTATGAAACAGTATATATGGATTTTATTAAATCAAGAAAAATTTGTCCTACATAACACAAAAATCTTTTGCAGAATCTCAATACCTATACTACTTACATTCCGATTTCGACTCATGTTAAATACCAATTTCTGTGACTTTCACACAAAAAGAAGCAGCATCGGATTTGCCGCTTCTACCTGTATGCACCATTAGAAATTAGCAAGCACATCATTTTTCAGTCCTATGATGATGGCAAAAGTTTAATAATAACGTATTTTTAATTGTTTTCTATGATGTTAAGTATCTAGCTTAAACTCGAATAGTGATTTAATAACCAATGGAGTTTTCTATCTAATACATTCTATACCAAGATTTCAGAGATGACCGAACTATGGTGGCAAGGTTTCAAAAACGTAAGGTACGGTAGTTTTCAGGTCACAGAAGACTTTATTGGAGCTATTTTTTAACAGTGGCATCTGAAAGAGCACAAAATTCTGAACAAAATGGGGGGGGGGGGGGTCGACGCATTTTCTATGACCTTTCCTTAAAAGCGATAAGCATCAGAAAAAAAAGCCGTTTTTAGCAGTTTTTTTTGATAAATTTCGCTTTTTTTCCGTTTTTTGTGATGCTTGTAACTTTTTAAGAAAGGATTTTAGAAAATGCGACCCCTAATTTTGCTCAGAATTTTCTGCTTTTTAAGATAGCACTGTTCAAAATAGCTCCAGCAGAGTCTTCTGTGGCTTGAATACTGCTAGGTGTGGATTCTTTTTAGAAATATAGCCGTCGTGGGTTATTATAAAATCTAGGGATAGAATGCATTTTATAGAACATTTCATTGACTATTAAATTTACTATTTGGATTTGAGCTAGGTGCTTAACATTATAGTAAAATCCGTTGTTGCTAAACTTTTTGTCGCTACTATAGTCTCTTAAATTCTCTAAATATTTTTATCCTAATCTGCAAACTCGTGTTAAAAAAGTCCCCATCCTATCGGCAGTATTTTAAGACAAAGACAAGTTTTACTTTAAAATAGAAATAAAATTAGAAAATTTAGAAATATGAAGGATATACTTTCGAAAATTTCAGGAAGTTTTTATTTACATAAACAAAGAAAAGTCAGGTTTTTTAAAGTCACAAATTTAACTTTCGATGAAAAACGAACGCTATTACGAATCTACATTTTCAGGATTGATCCTAGTTTCGCTCATCACTGTCTCATATTCCATTCAGGTGCAGGCTTTATCATTCACGAACATGCTTGATACCAGCAAAGTGAAACGGACATGTCATCTAATAAAAACTATCAGAAGTAATTAAGAGGTGATTGGGATAACAAAATATATTTGTTCTCAATGACCGAAACGCAACAGATCATCTTTTACTATTATCTTTTCATCTCTTCTCACGTACTATTGAATCAATTTGAACTCTTGCAGAGTGGCCAAATCATAATCTCGAAATAATGTTTTTATTCGAGCTCTAATATCATCTCTTATTACTGGACGGTTTTTACAGTTTTTCTCTTTTCATAAGGAGTGCTTCAATGGGACTTCCTTCTTTTTTTTGGAAGATTCCTTTCGAATTTCCTTTTTTCTTATACTGTTCTGTTGCGACTCCTGTAGTTCAGAATAGACTGATTTCTACAAATCTATATAACGAACTTGTTCACTATTATCGTCCATTATCGTGTAATATACCCGTCAAAAATTTAATATTTGCTTTAAAATCTTCTCAATAATATAATTCTATGTTCAATACTCTTGAAAAACTACTATAGAATATAATCAATTATTTAAATCCTATTCCTTTTTTATTTTCATATTATGATTTCAACCAGTGTTATTATTCCCATTATATATAAATAATACCATTGATAACTGATGTCTTAATTTATTATTTATCATGATTGAAGTATATTTTAATTTTCTTGTCGAGTTTCTTTTTATTTAAATGATTTATACAAGATTAATATTTACAGAGAAGGAAAATATGAATGAAAGTTTTGTGGACGAACAAATAGGTCATGTGTTTTTAGAATTTTTACTTTAGCACAATTGAGACGTGTCGCATCATTAGTAAAATTATTTGTCACAGTTGCTAATGTTTGATATTTAATTATAAGATGCATTAAACAAGATAAATGAGTGTTTCTGTCAGAAAGAAACTGTATGACATAATCTTTGTGTGCTTTGTTAAGATTGAGTCTCAACAGATGATTAAATGTAATCAATGTAGATGAATCATGTTGATCATTTTCTTGTGGTTCAAGATTATATATGATTAATAATTGAAGAAAAGGAAAATCTTGAGAGATAATTTTGAATAATTTATGTTCAAATGGACGTTCATCAAACATTGATAACAGTCGAACTTTATCAAATTTACCACCTTGAAAACAGCTACTCATAAACAAGAAATCATTAAATGGATATGGAATAGAATAAACATGACAGTGAGCCATATCATTTATAAATTTATCATGGGCGCACGCATCCATTGATTGAAATCTTCTTTTAATGAAACTCTTCCGAATTTCATCACTCGATGGCAGATCAAGTTCCAGACCAATGTCATAAATTTGAGTGTGTATACAGAAGATAAATTTATGCAGTCGTGGCATATAGTTAAGAACTTCATCGTATAACTGATGACCATTGATATAAGTTGGTTCCATTCTTAATCTTACTACTGAAAGTTGTAACGTTAATTCTTCAAGATTTAACATTCGACGAAGTAATGGAACAATCTGTTCATCATAAAAATATGTATGTTTGTCTGCTCGTAATGAGAAATATTTCAATTTGACAAGTTTTTTCTAAAGAAAACGAGACAATTAGCAGATTTCAATGAACAAATTTGTTTATATTCAATGATCACACTTATACTTACTGTATTATCTATCCTCGATGATGAACGCTTAATTTTGTTGATACGAATGATTAACGTAGATAAAGATTCGAGACTTCCATTAAGAAGATAAAGACAATCATCAAAACCATTGACTTCTATTGTCAAGTTAGTGAGAGTTGAAGATAGAAAACTTCTGTATGAAGTAGCCCAAGATGAAAATGTTAGATAATTTGTTGAGAATGGCTGAGAAAAGGTCAAATCAGTTAAATATTTACCGAGCCATAATATCAAGAGAAATATATTTTGTTTTTTTCCATTTTCATTATGTATTTCTGCTGTCTCAGGATAAATATCGGCAGTAAGATGTGTAATTTGATTACAAAGAAGATCAGCTATTAAGCGACCTGAAATGTAAATAAAAACATTAGCAATTAATGATGTCAAATACAATTTATGATTATACTTGATAAATGTTCTAAGAATATATCAGATTGAAAATTGACCAATGATAATGAATGCAGTTGAGGATAATGAACAGCATCAAGAATACGTTCCACAGAAAATGGATCAAGAGTGAGCTTGGTTACTTTCTCATTAATTTGAGGTAAGATTTTTTCACAAATTTTATCAATGTAAACATCTACCGAAGAATTATCAATATGAAATCGTTGGATCACAAAATCCAGATGATGAATATAAAGAGAATCGAGAGCTAGTCGATCAAATCGCTTATTTACACCTACTAATGAATAGAATATATCGATCGTATTCAATTTATTAAAAATGATGCGTAATATTTCATCCGGTAGATCGAGAATATTAATATCGTTGCTGTTTAAAATGTTCATCTCGAATAAATATTTTTCACTTCAACCATTCTTATCTTCTTCCAGTCTATATATATGTCGTGCCGAAGTTACACCGATTGCCTAAGTTATAACTTAGGCAAAAATTTTGCCGAAGTTACAACTTTGTCGTTTTTTCTTGCCGAAGTTATAACTTAAGCAAAATTTTTGTCTAAGTTATAACTTCGACATTCATTCTTGCCAAAGTTATAACTTAGACGTTCATATTTTGTCGAAGTTGTTCCTAACATATAAATCAATATATTGATTTATATGTTAGGAACAACTTCGACAAAATATGAACGTCTAAGTTATAACTTTGGCAAGANTAGCTGATGCATTACGAACTAATACAGTAACGCGGATGCTCTTCTCGTCTCTCTCATGTCACCACATCAACCCTTTGATGTAGACACTTATAACACTAGATATTAAGTACAATAGTATTCGACATGAAGGTGCAAAACATCTTGGCGATGCATTACGATACAATAATGTGAGCCTAATTCTCACTTCATGTCTTTCATGTAACCATCTCGTTTTTTTTCACATAGACACTTACCGCACTAAATTTTTATAGGAGTGAGATCGGAGACGAAGGAATACAGCATCTAGCTACTGGATTACGAGAGAATACAGTGATTCTGATTTTCTCTTTATTTATCTTCTATCCACATATCCACTTCTTTCCAGGGAATCACGGAACTGGTTCTTCGCGGTAATAAAATAGCAGACAAAGGAGCGCAACATTTGGGAGATGCATTAGCAAAAAACACGGTGACCATGAAGCTCTTCCTTTGTATATCATATATCGATCTCAAATTTCTTGCACAGACACTCAGCAAACTTGATCTCACGGACAATCCAATCGGAGACAAAGGAGCACAACATTTGAGTGCTGGATTAGCAACAAACAGAGTAACCTCTATTTCCTTTTGATATCTGTCTCACTCAAATATCTAGTTTTTCGGCAGGGAATCACCGTACTAGATCTGTATGAAAGTCATATCGGAGTCAATGGAGCAAAATATTTGGCTGATGCACTGCGAACTAACACAGTAACTCAAATTATCTCTTCGTTTCGGCGAAATCACGATCTGCATATTTTCTCATAGACACTCAGGAACCTAGGACTCGGTGAGAATCAAATCGGAGACGAGGGAGCAAGACATCTGGCGGATGCACTACGAAAAAATAAAGTGATTCTAATTTTCTTTTCATCTCTGTCATATCCTCATCTCATGTTCATCACATAGACACTCGCCGAACTCACTATCTGGAAGAATGAAATCGGAGATGAAGGGGCACAATGTTTCGCTGATGCATTACAAGAGAACACGGTAATCCTCATTCTCTCTTTGTCTATGTCCTATCCCAATCTGATTTCTTTCATATAGACATTAACCTCACTAAAAATTTTCTGGAATCATGTCGGAGAGGAACTTGAAGAATTCATCAGAAAGTTGACAAATCAAAATAAATTTGACAAGAAAGAATGATTGAAGAATTAGAATTCAAAGCGGAGAAATGCGACTTGGATTCAGAACTCGGTTTTATTCAAAACTCTTTCTTTTGAAATGTATTTTTGAATACAATGAATAAGAATGCTATTCATGTTAGATGGTCCATAGCACGATTTTCTATTCTTGTCATTCAGAAAAAGACGGTAACTGCTATCAGTCGGTGCTCGCCTTAAATCTGTTCCGTGCTGTGAAATGTCATGACTCCATGAATTGAACCGTTTATTTTCCATAGGTATACGTTTCATATATAACTATTGCTAGTGATTTTATGCTACGTATGGTTATGTACGAAAAAGATGAGAGAGAGTTTTGAATCCGGGAATTGTGGGTGTGGGTGTGGGTGTGGGTTCAGGTGTTGGGTGTGGGTTCAGGTGTGGGGTGTGGGTTCAGATGTGGGTGTGTGTTCAGGTGTGGGCTCAGGTGTAAAAAAAATGATCAGTTGAATTTTACGACTATTGCTAGAAAAATGTTTATATAAAAGATCATGATGTTAAATAAATTCTTATATTTCTATTCAGAATGTCTATTTCGGGTGGTTTGCCATTTGACACAACGTCGTCAACAATTAAATCTCGTCATTTATGTTCACTTTGTCAATATTTACTTGTCGAACCCATGTGTACTACATGTTGTCATCGATATTGTTCTGCATGTCTTGAAAAATTAATAAAGTATATTTTATATATTGAATTTTTTTGCTTGAAACTCTGTTTTTTCTGTTCAGTAGCGAACAATTTCCAATATGTTCTATCAAAGATTGTACTCGAGTAATTACAAATAATATAGTAAGTGATAAAAAAATCTAAATAAAACAACAATAGTATTTATACACTATTTTTTTCTTATAGATTTATACAGATTCACCTATGAAAAATGATATGAAACGTTTGACAGATATTGTTTGTCATAATAAATCAAAAGGATGTTCATGGAGAGGAGATTATACATCATATGCAGTAAATTTTTAGAATAAATTTAAAAAGACAAAAACCTCATATTTGTCTTTTTTCTGTGAAGAATCATCTTCAAGTTTGTACAGTTGAAGGCTTTCGATGTGAACAGTGTTCATCAACTTTTACTGATCGTCTTTTATATGATCAACATGGTCAACTTTGTCCAAAAGTTCTTATTTCATGTCCATTAAAAAAATTCGGTTGTGATATTCAGGTATTATTTGTATTTTTTTTCATTTTGCTTTCAAAAACAAAATCTAAATTTCCTAAATACTAAAAGAAATTAAAACACATTTAATAAGTTAGATATAAGATGTTTTTAGCATAACAATTGCGTCTCGTTTCATCTAAAAAGTAAATCATGATTGAGTTAAGAATGAATCTATATATTCATTTCGACTAAGAATTCATTGAAGTGAATGGAAATGAACGGAAAAATATAAATTGTTGCTGAGAAATAGTTTTCAATTCGATGTTAATAGATCTATGAGATGTTTAACTATATACATACATATTAAAGGAAACATAATTTTGTGTCTATTCTCAAAGATTGATGCGTTTTGATTTTTGAGTGTTAATTTTCAAGTTAGATATATCGTTGATAAAAATTGTCTGTAATTGACAGAGGAGATTTAAAAAATGAAGACTTCATAAATTATGCTGAGATATAAAATTTACAGGGTTGAACGGTTTATAAAAATCAATTTCAATGATCAAAATAAATCTATTATCATATGTTAACAATTTTTTGTTCTTTTCATCATTTTTGACTAATTTTAACGTAAATCTGTTCTATACAGAGATGATCATAGTCACATCTTAAGATAGAACAAGGTTAATGTTCTTTTACCCTAAAAAATTGAACATCAAATATTGATCTTTCAAAAAGAGCGGTTTTTTTTTGAGTTGGTGAGAGTTAGAAATCGAAAATAGACTGTAGAGAGTATTATCCAATTGGTATGTCGAGTTATGCTCTATAGATGTATATTCAAATGAGCATGGTAGAGATAAAAATATGAATAAAATAACTATCAAAAAATTGCAACTGTATTTCTTATACCTAAGATTTTACTATGTCAAAAGGAACATATTACTTTATGAGATCAATATCATTTGATATCTAATGATATTCATCGATTGTCTATGTTCGACTGATTTCAATGGTACACAAGTTCGTCTATATCTTTTCATGTCAACAAATCAACTTTCTTTACTTGAAATTCTTATATTGTTGAATAATGAAAGTATTTCTTATGAAAAAAAAAAGACCAAAGCGTATGTACTGAATATAATAATTCAACAAAAGCGTCGGCATTTTGATGACGTTCTTTTGAATATGTAATAAGAACGAATTTGAATGAATTAGTGGTTTTCTTAGCTACAGTGGGGGTCATAAGTCTCGCCCCACTTTTGTATTTTGAGTCGTCCATTTGAACTAAACAACGTTGATTTAATTTGATTATCTATTCTTGTAGCGGAGATCGAGCACTATCTGTATACACCTGTTCCATACGGAAAACTCTCGAAATATATAATAAAATAGGCAAAGCAATCTTCAGTCCTACGAAAAAAATGACACAAAAAAAGACAAAGTGATATTGTTGTCACATGCACAGTCAACTACAAAATAAAAGAAGTATTGAGAAAAGTTCTTCATTTATCATACTTTGTAGAGCTTTTTGTGCTGATTATTTTCATAAAAAAATATTTTAAATTTCATGCAGAAGTGACAGTTTTATAATCAAAATATTAAACACTATGGTCCGAAACGTTAGTAGCATAAGTTGTTTTGCATATATCCCTGCANTGAGCATAATCACTCTTCGTAGTTGAGTACTATATAAAATAATTTAAACAAAACTATGAGAATAATATAAATAAATATAAACTCACACATGGACGACTAAAAGAAGAATTATGTCCATTGGAATTCATTAAATGACTATCACTACCATAAACCGGCTTTCGTTGCTCGGAATTCCTATAGAAGAAAATTAATTCAATTGTTTAATTTTTCTATAATATAGGTAAAAAAGAATTAAGGAAAAAAAAAATATTTTGTTTAATTTTGACATAAAATCGTTCAAAGGAATGCATTATTTTAGTATTCGAAAATTTTGATTTGTTATAAGAGTCAAGTTTTTATTTCTTAACATTCATACCAAGTATGTTTATTATTATTATTATTTTGTTGTTGTTGTTGTTGTTGTTCAATACTGCGACTAGTCGAATATGTTGTCGAAACTAAATATAAATATAATATTATTTTCCTACATAAAACATCATAATCAATAATTAACCTGTCGTATCGATATCAGCTTGCTCCATTGGATCGGATACCATTTGATAATGCTGAAAACAATATTAAAATAAATATTATTAAAACAGTGATTAATTGAGTTATTCAATTAATTTAACCGTAACAATATTCTGTCTTGAAGGTACTCGTTGAAGAATAGGTGTTGTTTCTACAGATGGCGGATGACAATCAATTGTTCGACTACGAACTATATCTCGTGTCTAAAAAGAAAAACATTATTTCAATAATAATTGACTTCAGGAGACTTCTCTCTGCCTTAAAAATCTAACTACGACAGACTATATGACATGGGAATGAAACATTCCATATATGTTTGATTTATGAAAGTACATTTGTAAAAAAAAAAATAAAACTTCACGTCTTCCTACCAAACTATTCAGAAGATTTCCAGAAGCCAAGCTGTAGAGTTCAGATTGCTTTTATTTGAATGAGAATTTCTTAGCACTTAGAATAAGTGAAAGAGCCTTTTTTGAAGTTTTGCTTCGCTTCATTTTTTAGATCATCGAAACTTCAAAAATCTGTTATTGTCAAGCATAACTTTCTAGAAAACATCGAGTTTATCTAATATTAATAACTAATCAGAAAACTTCTTTTCCTCATCTGAAGGATTATGCATGTGTCTATTAATTAAAAACAATTACAGCATCCTAAAATGAAGTTTATTGAGAAAAAATTTCTCCACAAATTAATTTTGTGAATGACACTAGACAAGTTTTTCTCTTTTTTTTTTCATATAGTCTTCCTATTATTATTTAAAATGGAAGTGAAGCTTAAATACATTACATATAAATCGAAGCAATTATCTATATACATTAGATTGTCCTCGTATATGTGTAATTGAAGAGAAGATCTACATCCACATTCTCATGTCATTGTAGATTTCGAAAATATGTCTGTACGATACTCAAGATTTGATTATCTCTAAAAAATATTTGTTTATTTTGCAGATTTAACTCTACAAAAAACGAAGTTACAGATAATGAAATATATAAACCTTAGGTCTTGGTTGTTGTTGAAATTCATTATTTAATTCATCTTTTTGTTGTGATTGAGGTTGTTTCACTGATAATGATGAATTATTATTGTTATTATTATTATTATTATTATTATTTATTTGAACGCCATATACATTAGAATTAAGACTAGGTACAATAGCCATTGATGAACGATAGATGTTAGATTCAGATATTTGTTGATTATTTGAAAACGTTTGATATGGATGATGCCAACGATTTTCAACTGTATCTAATGTAAATCTTTTAAGTTTTTTACCCATGTCTTTTGATGATTTTTGAAAAACATTCGTTGAATTTTGTTGATTATTATTATTATTATGTTTAGGTCTTAATAAAACTCCATTTGATGCACATCTTAATGTTGGAGATGTTGGTGGTGGTATGGATTGTTGTTGTTGTTGTTCACGTAATGATTGTTGTCGACTTAATGATGGTGGTGGAGGTGGAGGTGGTGGAGTTGGTTGACGATTTTTAATATATTTTCTTCTTAGACGACTATGATGTGAAAGAATACTATTTGGATCATCATCGTCATCACTTGTATTATTAGAACTTATTGGACTAACAGCAGCTATTTGAATTCGTTCATCACTTGATGATGATTGATTTCTTGATTGTGCTCGAGCAAATTTTGATGGATAACGTTGATGATGAGAATTCGATGATCGATCAGTCATTTGTGTATTACTACGATATCTTTGTTGATGTTGAATAAGAGAAGATGATGCAGCAAATGATATATCTGTTGAATTATCAATACCATTATGAACAGGTAATGATGGAGATCGACGACGAATTTGCATTTCACCATTTTCATCATACCTTTTTCATGAGGAAAAATAAAAATATGATTCTATTTCAAGAGGAAAAAAAAAAAGTTTGTTTTTTCGATTTTATTAATATACCATCTACTTAAACGGCTATCAGCAAGTGGTATAGCAAAGTGCACTATTTCATTATTATGATCATGTTGTCCTTGAGAAGTACTTATCGAAGCGAAAACAGTTTTTCTAGAAAAATATAAATACGAAAATGAATTCAAAATCTTTGTTTGCTTATGATTTTATATACGGTCGATTTTGTTGTCGTTGTAAACGTTTTTGTTGAGGTTGTTGTTGTTGTTTTTGATTTAAATAAATAAATGCTTCATGTTGAATACATGCTTCAGCTGTTAAACGATCTGCAGCATATAAACGTAAAGTTCCCTATTACAAAAGCATAAATTATATCAATTAATTATAAATTTTTATGAAATATTTTACTTTAAATAAATGCATTATATCAAGTGGAAATATATGACCATAGCGTCGATCTAAATTTTCCAAATGATGAATAGGAGGAAACTAATATAAAAAAATTGTTTAATTGAAATAATGTAACAAAAAAAAAAAAAAAACACTAAGTTTTTAAATACTTTTAGTCCTTCAAATTTTGGATTTGTTCTCATTGCTTCATTATATTTAGGTGGTAATGGTCCTAAGCATTTTTGAATACGATACAATTGATCAATATCACTTTCACCGGCTGAAAATTTTATTTGAATAAAAAACAAAAAATGTTGAATGAATACAGGTCATATATTACCGAATAGTGCTTGGCCAGTAGTAAGTTCCGCCATAATACCTTGAAGAAAAAAAAATTTCCTTTTTCGAACATCAGCAAAATCAATAACATACATCCACATGCCCAAATATCAACCGGTTTTCCATATGGTGATCTAAAAATTGGTTTAACATAAATTTTTTGTTTTTATATTTTAAAGTATCAACACTTGAGAATTTTAATAACCTGATACAAGAATATAAAAATAAGAACTTCCTTTCTTTTCTTTAAAGATAAGAACAATATATTGTAATGTTTTTAGTACGTTTGAGACTTTGATGGTATTTGACATATAATTTTTATTACTGTTAATTAATTTGAACAATATTTTTACATGTTATATTCTTTGGAATTATTCCAGATAAATACAAAATCTCAACTTTCTAATACACTTTGTCACTGAGTTTTATGACAGATGTATAAAACGAAAGTATCATTCTTTGAATAACATGAGGAAAGAAAAGAAACTCTTTTTTGACAATAATAAAATGATAAAAGCATGTAAATAGTCCATTTTACAGAGCGTTAAACTTTCTAACAATTGCTTGTATCAATCTTTCAAATGATATATTATTGAATAATATTTTCTCTTTTAAAACTGAAAAATAATTTGGAATAATCTGATTACATAAAAAACTTCAATTAACTTTCATGTATTTGTTGTACATGAGTTTTTATTAATTTGCTCAGTCTTATAGAAATTTTATCAATTATTACAAGTTATTTTTTGTTTCTTTCTTTGTTCAATCTAGGTTTCTGTTGTTTAAAGCTTGAAAATTGTTTTTTTTTAATATTCTCTATACACTTTTAGTGCGTCATGCGTCAGCAAATTTAACTTCATCTTTTTGGCGTAAAACTCAATTGTTAAATAATTTATTAATAGTTCAAAATATAATCTTTGTTTTTTGCATTTTGCACGCGATGTTTTTCATATATATATTCTTTCTATTTCAACCCGGTTATAGAGTATATACAGTTTGACTAAACATGCAATCAGTGCCTTGGAATAAACATCGAATAAACAAATAAGATAAATAATTATTGTTTCTACTACGCTATTTTTTATGTACAATGTATAAAGCACTTTAGCGAAAAAATCTTTAAAACGAATCATTTCAATTTATTTCAAAAAAAATTCATTCTCATTTTTATGTTTGTATTATTCGAAGAGAATATATTATCCAATAATATATCATTTGAAAGATTGATAGGCGTACCAAAATCCCATATAAAAAAAAAAACATTCGTCAATGGATTATTCTCTGTCTGCATATAAACTAAGTTTGCCGCATTTTAAGACTTATGAAATGCCATGCATAAACATCATTTCTTTTCTGTTTCTTCGGCTAACATCTAAATGACTGGCAAAATCAGGACATTTGACAGTGATGGATGAGAAGCTTTACATGACGGAGATCTTCCTGATGGAGGGAAGCTTGTGACAAAATTTAGCTGATACAGCTTCAATTGGTGGGAAGGTTCAGTCCCTTTGCTTACGCCACTATCTTGAAAAAGAAACATAGTTGTTTCTTATTATCTTCGTTGTAGAAATAAACTAAGAAAACTTTCTGAGAAATTGCTTGCTCGATAAACACTTCAATAAATCATTTGATTTATCTTAAATTTTTACAGTAGATGTCAAACACAATATCTTCTATATAGAGAAAATTTTCGTCTTTAATCTTGTTCTATTCAACAAAATAATTTATATTATACTACAAAATAATAGAGTAACAACTTTTAACTTTCTAATTCAATCTGCTCGAAAATATTCTTTTCAACTATAATTGAACTTAAACAAACTATGGACTATTAAATCTGTGTATTATAAATTTTTGTCTCAAGTTAAATTTTTATATATATATTTATTAAAGTATTAATAAACTTTAGCTATACAATATTAATATAATCTAAATTGAAAAGCAAAGGCTTTCACGAACTGACACAAATTTAAACCTCTTTTAAAGGTTTCGTACATTAATATGAAACCGTTGGAAAGAGTTCTTATACAATAAGGAAATATTTTTGTAAGTGTTTCGTATGCATGTACGAAACCTTTTTCAAGTTCTACAATTGTTCCCTTTTTTTTTCATTTTACAAATTGATTTATTCTTTAAAAAATGTAATGTAATTTTCTTTATCAATAGACATATTTTAATAAACTTGAACATTTGAAAGAAAAGGGTAAAACTGATTCAAAGGTTAAATCATTTTATTCTTGACCATGAATGTTAGTAATATTTTAGTAAAGTAAAGAAAAGATAAATGAAACAATCGTAAATTTCTTTTTTTTAAGTACTCGAATTATCTTTAAAACTTTTTTTTTTTGTTGTTTTCAAAAGTCTTCATACATACCCGATAAGTAATTCTGGTGATCGATACCATCGTGTTGCAACCTTGAGTTTTAATGGGTAGAGAAGAAAAAAAAGAAAAAATAAACTTGTAGTAACATTGAGTTTTCTTTTTAATGTAAATCTCTTACATAATCAGTATAATAATCTGCTGATGTTTGTGTATTACAAAATCTTGCAAAACCAAAATCACATAATTTTAATACAAAATTTTTTGATATAAGTAAATTTTCTGGTTTTATATCACGATGAATTATTTCATGTGTATGACACCAATGTATAGCACTAAATAATTGATATGATAATTGACGTACTTGTTCTAATGCTAAACCATCTGGATGTTCTTGTAAAACTTGTAACATATTCCATTCAACATATTCGAATACAAGAAAACATTGCTTTTTATCACGAAACCATTCAATTAATTCAACAACATTTACAAATCGAAGTGATTGTAGAATTTTTAATTCACGTTCAATTATATCCATATCAGTACAATATCCTAGAATAAAAAAAAAAAAAAAAAACAATAAATAAAAAGATTTTCAAATATAAAATTATAATATCAGATTAAATATTAAACCTGGAGATTGTTTAAAATGTTTAATAGCAACTGTTGTATTTGTGTCCTAACAGGAAATGAAATTAACTCTTATTTATTATCTATTAAAATTTCGTACTTTTTTTCGAGCTTTGAGTACTACACCATATGAACCTATTTGTTTTTTTTTTTAAATTATAAATAAACAAATTATTAGTAAACAAAACAAAAGAAGAAAAAAAAATCTATACCTTCACCAATAACACCAAGTATTTCATATTTATCTTTAACATTACTTGGAATGTGTTTCATTGCTAAACAATTTTCTGTAATATAATTTAAAAATAATATCCAAAAAGAGATTCTTATAAATAACCAATCACTATGATGTTTGTGTGCCTTTCTGTACAACTATTAGCAATTTGAACACTCTGATTATGATGTTACCGATAGTGACATGATCGTCTTTCTTGATGCTTTATTTGCTTACTTTGTTATGTCGTTATTTTACACTCTCTGTTCGCCTTTTTTTTTTTTTCTTTACGACCATTTATTCAATTCACTCCTATCTTTTGCTATGGTGATGGACATTAAAACAATGACTAACGAAAGAGGTCACCTATTGGCAACTTAAAAAAAAGAACATAACTATTTTGAATCTTTTACGCAAGAAGTAGACTGAACAAAAATCTGATAAAGAAAAGGACTGTCGAATGAATATATAGTAGAATGAATAATTTATTCTTTGATATGAAATATCTCACATATGTAAATTTACAGATATACAATTTCATACTCTCTATATCATACTGATAACGTATTATATGTTAAAAACTGACATAATTTATGCAATAAAAAAGTAATCCAATGTAATAAAGTCATAGATAATAAATGTCGATTAAACGAAAGTTCGAACTCGTATTTCAGTATCATTTAAATATACATATAAAGAAATTCTTGATTAAAAAATAATACTTCTTTTTTCGAATGATACCATAGTATTCATTTACAATGTTTAAATTTTCAATTGCAGTTTCAAAACTTTTTTTTTTTCTATTGATTCGTCTATACGAATATAATTTGCTTAAATACTTGTGACATTGAGTTCATTTCATTTACGAATAACAATATTAAATGAAAAGTATTTATTCAAGAAAAAAAAAAAATACTCAGATATGCTTTATACACCAAAGTTATATACAATAAGAAATATTTGGTAATGTTGAACTGATACTTAACTAATAAATAGATTCTCATTCAATTAATATTGATAGTCAGAATAAATTTTACAATTATTTACCAATTAAATATCAGTTCAAATTTCCAAATAATAATATATAATTCATTGAAAATGTATGAAAAATCTTCGAATTTTCTGACTACAATTGTTACAATAAATCTCTTACTTATTGCTTGTTTTTAAATATATAGCACTGTTTTTCTCATATTCATGAAGAAGAAAAGCGAAAATATAATACATATATATACATAATATACAATACAAAAGAACGAAACGAACAGACTATTAACATTAAAAATCACATCCATCAATACCATCTAAATAAAGTTCAAATTCTTCACGATTACATTTTCCATCAGTTGTAAATATATGCTTATGAAATGTACCATCAAAACTTGCAGCAACAACATGACTTGGACCAGAAAATGCACATATACATGGCCATTCAATAGCTACTTTAAAATTGCATAAATCACCAAATGCTTCATTAAGTGCATGAGGAATTGCAACCATACGATTTAATTTTGGATCACGTATACCATATAAATGAACAGTACCTTTATCACTTGATACACATAAAAAACTAGAATCAAAACTAAATGCAATACAATGAATATCAGCTGTATCAGATCCACGTCGAAATTCAAATAATTTTTCACATACACCTGCCGTTGAAAATACACGAATTAATGTTCCCTAGTAATTAAAATGAGAAAAATATTTTGGTTTTTTTTTTTTTTATAGTTTAAAAATGTTTTTGATTTTACATACTCGTTTAGAAGCAGTTGCTAATAAAGTAGCTGCATGATTAAGTGCCATAGCAGCTAATTCATTTGTATGTGCATGAATCATACGTGGATTATACGACATACCGTTCTCAATTCCGTTCATATTCTAAATTTTAAAAATTAATTTTCTAGTTTTGTTTTCATTAATAAAATATATTCAATTTATTTTGTCATACGATAGAATATTTATTATTTAGACTTACAAAAAAAAATATTATAATATTTATGATATAATCATCCATTCAATAGATCCTATTTCTAATTCAACAAAAAAACTTCGACATTCTTAATATGTAATCTTAGATATTTTCATCATATTTCATCTAGAAATCTTTTGAATTAACTGCATTGTGTCAATATAAATCTATTGAAAATATAGGTTGAAAAACGATACAAATCATCTTACAAAGGAACGACCTCAACTAATAAAAAATCTTTTTAATTCAAGCGTTTTCATGCACAAGTTGAAGTGTACACAAAAATAACTCTGAAAGTATATGAGCGCAAGTTGTGATTTGGCTATGATATTGACATGTTTTACTATAATTTTCATAGAACACACCGCGTTTTGCTAGTAAAATCAAGGTTTTAAATATTGACCTAAACCTCAAGCAATCACTTCTTCAATTTTGAAAAGTTTTCGTTTTGTTGCTCACCAATTCTAAAAAAAAAATATTCGACTCACTATCATATCCGGTCAATTTTAGCAAAAGTCTTCCGATCAACCTCTTGAGTCATCAATCGTCTTCCTCAATCCTGACGAATCTCAAGACAGTCTTGAACTCATGATCTCAATAGAATTATTTTATCCATAAAATTTTAAAATTTTCTGACAAATTATCCACGAGATGCTCATATGTTCAGCATGAAGATGCTTTTTCTCATTGGTATTGTGTTAAGCATAAATATTCTGGATAACACATATTTCCAGTGATATATTCAGTCATAAACCATTGGGCATTTGCCCAGGGATCATTTGAAACAATCATAATTACTCAATGTTCGAAAATTTATTGGTCATAGTTGCCCACAGCTCTAAAACTTCTCACTAGACCACTGCATATTTCAGAGATCATTTTTCGACTTTTTCTAGTATATCTACATATCCCCTAGTTGTACATAAAATTTAATCTCAAAAGCTTTTTACCACCTGCGGAGATTTCCTTGTTAGATTTTTTTCTTTTAATGAATTTAATGATATATCATAGTTCATAATAATCGTTTCGTTCGAAATTTTTCAATTAAAAAGAAACAAGAAAAAAGAACTTCATCTTTGATGTCTTGCAAAAAAAAAAAACTGTTTTCTACCATGACGGTACTCCTAATCATTCAACGATACATTATTCTCATTTGATGAATCCTTTCGAACATTAATTTCATTGACCATAGATCGAGACGCGTGTATCTACTCGAATTTCATAATTGATTATAATCGTTAAGCTTTAAAATTTTTCTTTCTTTTCACAACTAAATAGTCTCTTCCAAGTGGAAAATTGCAGATTTTTTTTTTTCGAATAATACATCTCTCCTCTTTCCATTCAAACGTTCTTTTGATCCTTCTCTCTTATATGTATCCAAGAAGTAGAAGAACGCTTGACCATTCCATCCATCATAGAGTGAAGAAAAAAAAAAAAAAACCTCTTCTTCCACCAATAAGCTTTTTTAACCAATCATCTTTTTTTTTTCTCTTCTCTTTACTCTTCACATATATCATTAAGAGAAAGTACGAGACACATTTGATCATATTACTCGAATACGTGAAAGGCGAGATTTTCTATGTGTAGACGAAATTGACTACTACCATACAATAAATTCTACTATTATGCAAACAACTTCATATCATCATTCATCATATGATTATAATACATTTCCAACATTTTTACCAGCAACATCAAATACATATCCATCTTATTATCCAAATCATTATAGATCACAATCAAATTTATCACCAAAAATTGAACACGATGATTCATCAAATTCAAGTCTAACACCACCACCACCACCACCATCACTATCAAAAAATTTATCATTACCACCAGCAACAACAAATAATTCACTTTCTCAAATTCCAATTGTTCTTCAATTATCTTCAACAAATACAGAACAAAAATTAATATTAACAATTGATCATTTAGCTTGTGTATGTGAAGCTATACAACAAAGTGGTAAAATTGATAAATTAATTAAATTATTACAATTATTACCACAAAAATCTTCATCACCAAATGCAGCATTAATACATCAACATGATAGTGTTTTAAAAGCTCGTGCTATTATATTTTATCATCAATCAAAATTTCGTGAATTATATTGTTTATTAGAAACACATACATTTGATATATATCATCATACAGAATTACAACAATTATGGTATAAAGGACATTATATGGAAGCACAAAAAATTCGTGGTCGTCCATTAGGTGCTGTTGATAAATATCGTATAAGACGAAAATATCCATTACCAAAATCCATATGGGATGGTGAAGAAACAATTTATTGTTTTAAAGAAAAATCTCGTCAAGCATTAAAAGAATGTTATAAATTAAATCGTTATCCAACACCTGATGAAAAACGTTTATTAGCAAAAAAAACTGGTTTAACATTAACACAAGTCAGTAATTGGTTTAAAAATCGTCGACAACGAGATCGTACACCACGAACGTAAGTTAATTGCTACTTGTCCTCGATACATTATCCGATTTGAAAAAATGTTAATTTCTTTTTTTGTTTTGTTTTATTCTTCAATTTATAGACAAGATTGTCAAGATCTTCAAACATCATTATTAAATCAAGCAGCATATTTTGCTACAGGTTCAGTTTATCCTCATGGTTTATTTAATAGTGGTACAGCATCATCATCATCAAATTTTTCGTATTCAACACCAACACAAAATAATTCAACATTTCTACATTATCAATCTTAATCTATTTTCTTTATTCTTCTAGTCATTAATCTATTGATTAAAACTTTAGTTTTTTTTTTTTTTTTTTGTTGTTGTTCTATAAATGGAAAGATGCGCTAATGAACATCGTCATCTATTCTTCGTTTCGAATAACATATAATCATCAACGTCTTTTTTTCTCCAATTATGTTGTTTCATCCATTGCGCATCTAGTTACCGTTTTTTTTTTTTGTGTTCTTTCTCAGCTACCTGCTGTATTTTATTATTAGAATTTGATTTCGAATAAAGACAGAAAGATGACACGATTATTATAAATAAATGATGTCTAATAATTGAAATTCTTCAACTAATCAGAAAAGTCCACAAGTTATTTGATGCGATCATTATTATCATAAGAGAATTAAAAAGTTTGCACCTATACTCTGTTGTGCTCTTTTTTTCTTCTTCTTCGTCTTTGTTAAAATGAATATTAGCATTAGAAAGTATGTGCCATATGACACTTATGCATATTGATAATAAAAGTCATGATACAATGTATACTTATGTCAATCAACTTCAAATAAGATTTTATTTTATTTTGAAGAAATTAAATCAATGATAAGAATCATTTTCTATAAGAGTCTATTTGAAATAAAGACGAAGATTATAATTGAATATCGAAATATTCTCGATAATCTTTATTAGATGATAAAATACTTTGAAATAAGAATTAAATCATTAAGTGGATCTAACAAGGGAACGTTCCCAAGTGATTAAAAGATTTTGAGCTCATATGTTGCCCATTAGGTACAGGACCACTAGATTAGAGAAACCTCCAAAGGATTCGTGCCCATATTGAGATTTGATAGAGATATCGAATTTTCAGTGGATTTTTCTTGCTGGACCCTAGTTCTACAGCAAAATCATATTTTTGAATTTCGACCTGAAACTTTGCCCAAATGAAGGCCTCAATCAGAGTAGCTTGTATAAAAAATTTCAGAATTTTTGGACATTGAATCTTCAAGGTATCAATTTTTGAAAATATAGGCACTTTTCTATAGATAACATGGATACTTTGAAAGATTGATACCTTGAAGATGCAATGTCTAAAAATTCTGAAATTTTTTATACAAGCTACTCTGATNTCAAGACATAATTTCGTCATTTGAATTTTTTGTAAATACCTTGTCATAGGCCGAAAAATCAGTAAAATGGCCATAACCCTCGAAAGAAGCAACATGGGCCTAAATCCTCTTAGGCTTTTTCTTAGCATACTGACCCCTACATATGGGCAAAATATAAGCAAAATCGGCGTGAATCACTTGAAACGGTTCCCTCGTAAGTTATTGAAAGACTTATCGTAGAATTCTGTCAAAATTATAGTAGTGAACATAAATTTTCTTTTCGATGATAATAACTAATAAGAATCTGAAGAAAAGATATTTTCGTAGTTGAAAAGGTTCTCTATTAGAATTGCGAGGACTGCATTCAATGTTTTTATCATGGTTAACGCTTTGAGACTTTCATAGGACTATAATTCAGAGAATTGTATTCCAATAATAGAAATATTTAATCATGAAAATAATAGATTTAATAAAATTTATACAAATAATAAATATATTTATCTCGAACGAAATTAATATAGATAATAATTAAAATTTTCAAAAATAAACTATTCAATTTACCTTGTCTTTCTGTATAATTATTGCGTTCATTTTTGTTGTCATGTTCAATATTTTGTCTTAAATTTCTATTTGATCTAATAATTCGTAAGAAAAAATATTTTGTTAAACAATAAACAATAATATGTTTTAATGCAAATAAAATAATCATAGGTGCAATAATTTTTAAAAGAATTTTTGTTAATAATGGATGTATAAATAATAATTTAAATACTAAACATATTATAAACATAAAATAATTAATCACTATAAAACCATATGCTAAATAACCAACTTGATAACCTGAATAATGAAATGATTTTTGTAAAACAGATGATGATGATATAAAATCTTGTTTTTTTTTATAATATTTTCCTTGATAATAATCTAACATATCTGTTTGATATTTTTTTAAACCAAGTAATAATTGTATAACATAAATAATAAATGATAATAAACATGATAAATAAATTTCATTTTGAAATGATAAATTTTCAAATGATTTTATTGATAAATTTATATTTGTTATATTTATTAATTTAATTATTATATTACCAGTTAAATTCATAATTAATCGTAATGTAAATGTACTTGAAAATATAACAGAACATGTTAAATAATATAGAACAAGAAATGAAACAGTATATGTAAATAAAACTAATAATGAAAAACGAAAATATGCTTTTGGTTTATAAAATAAATGAATAAAATTTTGTATACATAAACAATTTTTTTCTTCATACATTGTTTGTGCATATAAATAATAACTTGTTGATGATGATTTACGTTTATTAATTAATAAATTTTTTGTATAATACCAATCATTATCATATTCAATTGATGTTGTATGATATGTTGTATTTGTTGTTGTATTCCATCTATCACTATTACCTTTACATAAAATAAAAAAATTTCGTAATGTTAATGTATAAAATCTTGCTATAATATGACCTAAGGCAATATAATGTGGTAAACATTTAACTAATAAATAATTTATACGTGATATTTCTATTTGTGTACGTGTTTTTAAACTAATTATTGATGTTAATGTATTAATACAATTAGCTTCATAATAAACAGATAATAATAAATCAAATGTTAAAAATATTGATGTAAAAAATGTTGATAAAAATGATTGAATATTTAATGATAATAATATTGGAAAATATCTTATACCATAAAGTATAATTAAACCAAAACGACGTATTAAATCATATAATATTCCATGATGAAAATTAATATTTGATGAAAATAATATTTCATATAATAATGTTATTAATTGATTTGATATTATTGCAAATACAATTATTGTATGAAAACGATTTGATTTTTGAAATGGATTAACTAATATTGGAAATGATAAATTTTGAAAAAAACTTTTTTTTTTATCAATATTTATTGTTTGATGAATTATAAATAAAATTAATGTTAATGCAATTGATAATGGTAACATAATTATATTTTGATTTGAATTATTTGAACCAATTATATGACATATGTAAGATTTTGTTGAAAAATTTTTATTCATTTTTTCATGATGATCATTATATATAGAATTTGTACGTTGAACACAAATATAAACAATTGATATACCAGCAAGAGTAACAGTTAAAAATGATTGAATAAATGTTAATAAACTATCCATAATTGGTTTTGAACGATGACGTTTTGGAAATTTTGAAATATTCGGACGAGGATTAGGTAATGGAGGAGGGTTCGAAGATTTTTTGCATTCTGATGATGGCAATGATGAAGACGAAGAATGAGAGAGACACATAAATTTATTAAATAAATTTCGAAATAAACAATCTGATGAACCATCGGTGACATAATTATCGCTATAATACAAAAATTTACATTTGTAAATATTTTCAAAAAAACATCAAATTTCCGATACTCTCGTATCGAAAAAGTTAACATAAATATCTGTTATATAAATCGAGTTATTTAATTAACAGTTTTTTTATAATATATAAAAATTTAAGTTGCCCATTGTTGCGAAACTAAAACCACAAGTCAAGTTCGACAAAAACACATTAAATGAAGGTTACATTTCAATGCTTTTATGAAAATGATACAATGAAAGATATATATATCATGTGTTCGAACTGTCACAAAGGTCTATTCATTTCAAAACAAATTGCGCCTTGTACAGTTTTAACGAAAGATATTTCGTCATAATTCAGTGCAGTGTTGTTCATGAAATCAAGCAAACATTTACGACAGTTGATCAATTAGATTGAATTGTATAACAGATATTTATGTTAACTTTCATAATAGATTCTTGGGAAATCTTGTATTATCAATAAAAATGAGAAGAACAAACGAAAAATTTTATTCCGTCTATGTCTTATATTAAAATAGTACGGATATTTAGAATAAAGCTTTTTTTTCATTTCGTGTACTCTGTCTAAGCAAAATTTTCTAACCCTTATCCTACACATCTGTATTGACTATGTTTTTTTTTTTTGAATGAATTGATTCATTATTATTCATATTTAATCACAATAAAAAGCAACTAAAATTCATTATTAGATCTAGCTTTACCTTTTTGTTAACTGTAATTTACTATTGTTTAATAAACTTTTCGATTATAAAAACAATTTCATCAATGAATATTTATCTGATTAAATCATCTTAAATCTTCTTATCGTTTATAGAATTATCTTGATAATCTCACCTATTTTTATTTCGTCTTTGTATTTGTCTTTTTTGATAATTATTTTTATATTTTTGTGATCGTTTACATATACAAATAACAAGACAAGCTAAAGCAATAAATAGAGAAGCTGCAATAACTTGTATCGCTTCTGAACTATCTATAAACAAAAAAAAAAAAATTTTTTGTTTTTAAAAAAAAAAATTAATTAATAAATAAATACATTTATCACAATAAATTCCATCATAAAGAAATTCACATTCGCAATGAAATGTTGGTCCATCATTATTACATACACCATGTATACCACATTGATCATTTTCAAAACAATGATCAACTTCTGTTAAACAAAAAAAAAATTTTTCCAATAAAAAAAATAAATTAATATGATTATTTATACATACTAATTTTACAAAGTGCACGTTCAGTTTTTGTACATTCTTGTTGCATTAAACCAAATAGAACTGTTGTTTCATTTGGTCTTAATAATTCAAGTTTACCACATGGTTTTTGTTGTTGATAAGGAAAAATAAGATTATTCGGTGCAATAACACTTGGTGGTGTTTCAGAAAAATTAACATGACGTCCATTTAACCATAACCATGATTCTTTAAAAAGAGTATTTTGAAGAAAAAAAAAACAAAAAAAAAATTTTACTTACGATTTCGATAACTAAAACCAATATAAGCTCCAAATTCTGTTGCTGATCGATTAAATACTCCAATTATTTGTCTAACATAATCAAATTCAATAGCATCATCAAATAATGCTAAGCCACCTTGGTTTTTATTTGTATCAACATGAAAATGATTTTGACATAAATTATCAGCTTGTGACCATGTTACAAGTTGATTTGTTAATGAATAACAACTACCACGATGAGCAAAAAGTAATACAGATGATGTTGGACCAAAATCTCGACAATAGTCTAAACGAAACACTTACACTCATTAGTCATTCGATAGAGACAAGTCAATGCGATTCACACGTCAATCGTCTCTCATTTTACATGTATATAGTCAATTGTCAATTATACATGCACAATTGAACTCTGCTTGTGTCGTTCAAGTGCCAACACAACAAATGAAGGTGACATTAAACAAGCGGCATTTATATTACGAACTATCAATGAGGTGAATCAGAACGGCTCAAAGTTTTCTATCTATTAATAAGCCGTATCCATATGAAACAAAGAACATAAAAAAAAAAGAAAACGACGAGTGTAAAAACACACCTTCAGCAATTGACGATGTCGAGTAGATATGGTTGATAGTAGCATGAGTAATGTTATTTGTGTTTGCCTGATTAACCAGACGCCTTTGTGAAGTATCAGATATAACAATAGATGGTTGATATGGACGATGATTATTTGAAAGTTTAGTTTTTAAATTGCGATATTCTTTGAATAGAATAGAATCAAATAACATTCAATCAAAAATATGATTGCTTTTTTCCGTTTTATATTGTAACAACAACAACAACAAAAAAAAACAGAGAGAAATTTTGATAGTTGTTAACTATCATTTTATGTCAATATAATCTCCTCCTATTTCCCAATGGGAATGAATAACACCTGTCTTATTTATCATCTCAAAGTACTAGTGGCATTTCTATATATGCATCTCAATTCTTCGTCTTCTTTTTTTTTTTTATTTAGCCTAAAGCTATTGACATCTCCTTGAAATTATATCCTCAATCGTTTTAGGAATTCAACCGATGATTGGCTTTTCAACATCGTAAATCGATTTATCTATTAATCATTTGCTTGCTACTTGCTGGTATCGGTCTAGTTTCTAGATGATGATGAATGTGTATAATTGATTTATCATCTCTCCTCGGGCAAGATCAAAACGTTTTCTTATTTCTGTTATCTTTCGACTCAGATCATACGACGCTGTCAATATATGTTCTTCAGACATATATCACCTCAAGATCGTATAAGACAATATCGAAGTCACTTGACCCATAGACTATAACAAGAGAAGATTGTCAGCTACTGAAATATTTATATATCTAAATAGATAAGAGAATATATATATACATTTTATACTTACTATTGGAAGCTTTTTGACGAAATTTTGGTAGAGTACCATCATTATTAAAAAGTATTTGTTGAAATAATTCATCAGCAATAATAGGTGAAATAATAGGCAAGATGAATAAAAGGAAGAGTAGAAGGCCGAATTTCATATCTATGAATGTAGTCACAACATAAAATTGTTTAATCTGTATATATGTATAATGTCTCGTTCGCCTATATGCATACGCCTATATGAGCAACAACAATCATAATTTTTCTCTGTGTGTCTCTCTCTCTCTCTCTCTCTTTCTTTCTTTTCTCTTTTATTTACATATACCGATTGAACAGTATTGACTTCTATATATGCGTGCATGTCTCTTTTTTTTTCGGGACGAATACCCTTCTTCTCTTTTGTTCACTTTTTTTTGTGTATTTTAATAATGCAAATTACCATATCATAGTTGATTATAGTTCATATGTTCAAGGCTAATCACGCGAACTGAAAAAAATTGGCTCTATTGTATTAATATGCTACCTATATTTAAATTAAACCTTTTCTTATCACAGCTTCTTGTTAATTTTGTGATTTTATTATATATATATATTTTTTTTTAACAATCATAAAACGATGATGGAGACGTATTTAATAGCGGTTGCACAATAAACAACAATAAGAAAAGAGAAATAAGTAGTACCGGATCGTTTTTGAAAGTGTGAATGAAAGAATAGCGATGTCGGAGCAAATATCACGTCTGCTTGACAAAATCTTAAGTCATAAAAATACGAAAGAATGAAAAAAAAATGATGAAAGAAAAAAAAAATTCATCTCTTTATGTAAATGCTTCTACTGGCAGCATGTTTTTACGTTTATGCAATAAGGCAAGTAGTTGGTAGTACCGTTCAATTAGATGTTACGACAATATGTACCATCACGCTCGCATACTCAAGTATACCAATAAGAAAGAAAGAATTATTTCTTTTGCTTGAACTATATATGTCACTGCTTTAATACACAAAAAGGTACTCATTTAATTGAATATTCAAGTACTATATACTGCTGTTGCCATCACCATGATGACAAAATGAACAGTTGTTGTCTTCTTTTTTTTGTTCATCTTACGTCATATCATTTCGACAATTGAGAAACAAAAATTAAATTCAAAAAGACAAAAAAAAATCAATGACTGATCATGCGCACTTCTCATGACATCTTATAGATAAACCGATGATTAGTAGTATAGTATGTTCGCACACGAAATTTGTACATATATGTGTCTTCGATCAAAAGCAATGATAAGACAAAGTAGTTGATTTTCACTATCTAGTTTTACAATTAATGATGATGACCTTCGAGAGAGAATATTGACAAAGGCGGATCTTTTTTTAAATATTCACTTAAAAAATCAATGGGTGACAACAATGACACTCAAAAACAGATAATAGGATTCACTTTTGATATAAACATGGGATGAATGAACATATGAGAATTCTTCAATAGTATACATCTGTTATTACACATAATAGTTCATAAAAATGGCTACTTAGTTTTGTTGACGCAATACTGACCAGGGGGTCAGTCAACCACTCCGCCCACCCTATGTTTCACTTGAGTATCATTTAACCAGCAGTAAGCAAGTTGGCACACACAACCTCTTGTAATAGGCAAGTGCCACCAGACGACTATTCTTTCTATCCAATATTCCCTCTTCACTTGATGAACGGATCGTTGGTGCATACTAATGTCATCCAACTTTTTTTGTTCGATATTAGTACGCGCGCGCTTTTGCGTTTGCAAACAAATGAATTACTTCAAGAGGCAAAACATATACAGGTGAACGTGTAATTTGAGAGAACACACTAGTAGTTGTTCTTGCTAGTGGCAGACAGATACGCCTTCGTATATGTATGTGTGTGTGTTTGTATGCATGCCTCTCTTTACATCATACTCAAGAACCTTCATTCTATTAGGCGGCGATGACTAAAGTGCTTGTGTAGGTAAACATAAAATGAAGACTCTTCTCTTTTCGCAGACAACAGAGTAAATAGACGATCAACAGACAGACAATCTAGGTCATCATGCTCCTTTAATTTTATTTCTCTTTGTCTTCTTTTCTTTTTATTTATTCGTTAATTGATCAAGCGATCATCATTGAATAAAGTCATTTATCACTCACACTCTTATTATAACAATCATCTCTATCATTATCTCAAGGACATGATTTTAGACACACGCCCTTTTATTTCTTATTATCGAAAAGAAGATATTGGACAGATCGTCAATTGTTAGGAGCACTTTAGATGCTTGTCAATCATTTCCTCCTTACATAAGCGCACATTCATATATATATATATATATATATATAGGCATATGTGAGGGATGAAGTTCGAGTGATAATCGAAAACAATCCATACAAGCGCTTGCATTGACTGCTTGACATGTAATCGAAACAAATTCCAACACGTTCATACTCTCTTTCTTCTTTGTTAGCTTTCGATAATCATACGCGTGTGTATGTATGTATATATGTATATCAAATCATTCTCATCCAAAGTTAATTCCTGGTGTCATGGACATTACGTGATAGAGTGAGTATGTGTACAAAAAGCTCAATCAAAACGGAAGATATCATCTTTAAAGAAGAAGTCCTTCGTGAATGTAGATCAAATGAACCGCAGACGTTTGTGTATACACCAGACAAGATAACAAGTGCAGCAAAACAAAGAAAAGATTAATCAGCAAGAGATATATTGAAAATAAACAATTGTCAACAAGAAAAAAAATCTATGATGTTTCGATGTTGCCCTTTTTTTAATTATTTTACTTCTTACCTGTTCAATTGAGTTAAAATGCATTGAATTTATTATTGATCAATTGTATCGTCATCATGAGAGTCATTTTTTTTAAGTGACACGAACATTTCCTCTCGTTTATCGTCATTTGCATCCTTCTTTTTTACTTGTTCTACAATTTAAAACGTCGTTTTTGTGTCTCCTCCTCCGTTTCTTCTCTCCCACTCATACATACACGTATGCATCTATATTGTGTTCATCACAATCACCTATTCGTTATATATATATACATATATATAGAACATACATATACGCCGGAGATCAATAATCACGATGCAAGTAAAAGAGATGGAATTACAACTATTGTTCCAACAATATATATATATATAAGGCCCACTCTTATGCAAGCCACCTCCTCCTTGTCGCACCTTTTTTAAGTTATATTATACAATGATGACGAGAAGACTGACATAGCCTAGCCGATAATCGGCATGTTTGTTTTATAATGAGTATAGCCACTGTTTCTCCATTTACATTTACACCCACCTATGGTGTGAACTGTCAGTATGTCTTCAGACATAAAGAATTCCCTTTTTTTATTTTTTTCTTCTTTGTATAACACCTCATTTGTTCCATTCATTCATTCAATCTGTCTGTCTGATGTGTCAATCAAGTAAATGAGAATAAATTTTCATATGTCATCATTCCTATCATAGTATGATGTATTTCAATAACCACAAATAAAACAAAAACAACAAGTAAAGAATAAATAAAAGATGACATTATGATAGTATTATCTATGTACAAAGAATTAATATAATACATTAAACAAAACAAAAAAATAGACAAATTAAATAAAAGATAAACTATAATCAAGAAAGATCTTTAGGTGCAGCATCAACAATGCCTTCAGGTCCAATAGCAAAAACTGCATCAGTTTCAGGCAAACATGGACTATCTGCAACATGACATATACGTGAATCACCTTTACCTTTTTTTAAATAGAGTCTAAAAAGAAAGAATACAAAAAAAAAATCAAATATAAAATCAAATAAATATGAATCGAAAGTACCGTGTTGTTGATGCATGAGCCATTATATTACCACCAATAGGTTTCTTTTGATCACCATACATTGCTTGACCATCAACTTGAGCAACAACTTGATTAGTAAGTACAACAGCCACACCAAACTTAACAAAAAAAGAAAAGTGAAATATTTATATAAATAAAATCAATTTTGACCAAACCTCATCAGTTATACGTAATAACATACGCATAAATTTTGCTAATTGCATTTGTCGATTAGCTAATTCACCACGACCAGAATAATCAGTTCGAAAAAGTGATGTGGCACTATCGACAATTAATACAGCATATCTATTAAATAATATTTGTATTATTTATTAAAAGAAAATATTAATAAACCTTGATTCACACATCATAGCTGTTGCCATATATAATAATTGAATTTGATGATCAGTATTATAAGCACGAGCATAAGCTATATTATCCAAAACATCTTGACCTGATAGACCATATCGTTCAGCAATAGCTAGTAAACGTTCAGGTCGAAATGAACCTTCTGTATCAATATAAATTGCTTTGCCTTCACCACCACCCATATCAATTGGTAACTAAAAAAAACAAAATGAAATCTTCTTTTTTTTTTCTTGAAAATTAAATAATTTACTTGACAAGTAACAGCTACTTGATGACATAATTGTGTTTTACCACAACGATATTCACCATATAATTCCGTAATTGAACCAGTTTCAAAACCACCTTGTAATTGTTTATCAAGTTCTCTTGAACCAGTTGTTAATTGAATGATTTCAGAACGTTTTTGATGATATTCAGTAGCTGTAGTAAAACCCATTGGTACTAATTTAGCTGCTTCAGCCTAAATAATATATTCAACTGTTTTTGTTTTAATTTATTTTGTTGCAAAAAAAAGAAACTTACAGCTAATTTATCTGCTTTTGCATCACTAATACCTTTAACAGCTAAAAGACTTTTTCTTGGTGCAAAAGCAATAGATTCTACTGTACAAAATCCAGCTTCTTGTAATTTTTTTAAATCTGCATTACCAATACCACATGATTTATCTAATTTTGTAATTGGTGTTGGTCCACCAGAATCACAATCAATTGATACACTTTCATTGACATGAAGATCTGTACTAACAGCAACTGATTGTTGAATTGATAATGTTGTGTCTTTTTCAGCTGTTGATTCTCGTGTTTTAGTTTTAGGTGGCATTATTAGAAACAAAATGAATAGTCTAATTCTATTGAGAAAAACTTTCAATTTATGTATGTGAAAGAATAGATGAATTCCAACAATGACCAACGGTCAATCTCTTTAGATAGTGAGTAACGACTTTTATAATTGTTCCATAGGTTCAATTCATTTTTTTTTTCAAAAGAAAGTATTCAAATCTATCCGATACTATCATTTATTTCTTTGAATAAAAATAGAATTTTCAAAATAAGTACAAAATTTCTTTTGGAATCAATTAAATAAATGATAGATGTCGTCTATTTCTTATATAATAATGTTTGATTCGTTCAATCAATCCAAAATTTACCTAATGTAAAGAGTTTCTAACATTGACCAAGTTACAGAATTTTACTCTTTAGCAACAAAATGACAGGTGTATTATAGTGAGATTCTTATCAAATAATTAAAAATCGAGATCTTTTTTTTGAAATACTTATTCTCAATTCTCAATGCAAATGAGTCAATATTAAGTATGACGAACACAAGAGTTCTTTTTTTCTGAAGAACTATCTCGATCAAAAAAATTATTTGATAATGATGTCCTCGTTTTTGATTTATAATAAATATTGAAAATCAGTACACTAGGATAATAAAAAGAAGATAGATATTCATTGATGTTTGTCATAATCTTAGCAAAATATTCGTTTGAATTTTCATATAAAGTGTAATCGACATTTTTTGTTTGTTTTACTTTTAGATATAATAGTAACATCTTGTTTTGTTTCATGAAAAGAAAATATATGTTTTCTATTAAATAATACATTATAGAATAGTTTATGTTTGAAATGTCAATAATAAACGGATGAAAGTAATTTCCTGTAATACCTTTACCGGAAACTTATATTTTTACTGTCATTATATAGAAAAACACACTTAAAATTTTGAATAGACTTGCTTATACCCTAGTTTTTACTTTGATTACTTTTGAAAAAAACAAAATATATATTTATATATTCAATTCATTTTTTTTTGTCATAATATCATTTTTATTCATGCTGTGATATTGTAGTGTATTGACAATATTTGTTATTATTTTTACATTTATCTCATTTCTTACATGTTGGTGTTTGTCTACTGATGAGTCATGATTTACATATATGTATAATTCTATACATATATTTATGTACTCTAATTTCGTATATAACAATATTTCTATTGTTTGTATTTCTTTATTTCTATTCTATTCTTCATTCCATTGGTATGAGTCATCACAACATATAGATCTCTATATATATGCTTGTCTTTTCTTAAAAAGATATAACTTTTGTTCGTTTTGCTTCATCTAACTTGTTAGTTGTTTCTGTTCTTCAAGTCAATAAAACAAGTTATTGACTTTGACCTTTATTGTATTACGTAATTGATAATACAATGCATTTTCTGGCTTTTACGTATAACTTGAATACGTGACAGATATAGAATTACCAACTGTCCAATTGCTTTTTCAACTGGCACTATGTGCATTCTCTAGACCATAGTGAACCATGAATATTCTAACAAGCGTACGGATCCTTCTATTTTTACTACAGAGATATTGTATTTTATAAATCGTATATCCTAATTACTCCTCAGGAGCACTAAAAAAACTGATTTTTGAATTTCACGTTGTAAGTTTGCATAGAGATAAGCTTTAATTAGACTAGTTTATTATAAAAGTTTCAGATCATTTGATTTACTTCTATCCCGAAATAAGAACATCGAAATAATGGATATATATATGAGCAATGTAAGATGATGCATACTTTTATCGTAGTCATATTTTAAAATAGGAATAATGAAGGATCTGAATTTTTTGTTATAAATTATTCTTTTTAAGAACTATCTCCATGAAAAATTTTAAGTCGAACTTTAAAAATCAGTTTTTATGTTGTTTCTGATGAAGATCACAACATAGATTTGAAAAATATCGAAAAAAAAATGTAATTTCTCCGAAACAACAAGCTAAGAGCTGAACAATTTTTTCTTTCCTCAAAGTATTCATAATTTATTAGGGTTTACATGATGCACATAACCTCGATTGAAAAAAATGATTAATCAGTCAGGGAACTTCTCTCATGAGAAAAGTCTATCATGCAAAGACTGTCTTCATGCCTTGTTTTTGTTTAACATTATATTCTTTATATTATAGAATTAATCGAAAATGATTGATTCTACTTATACAAATATTAATGAAATCGATTCTAATTTTCTCTATAATTAATGAAAATAAAGTATATTAATTTCTATTTGTTATTCACCTACGAATAAATGCTTTAGTATTTCTTAAAATTTTCATCGTTTTGTTTTTATTGATTTCAATTATGTCGTTTAATTCAACGATATTTATTTTTTTTTGAAATATTCTATATAAATGATTATTTTTTAGATATGAGTTCTCCTAGAGTATTTTTTGATGTTTATGCTGATAGTACATCTCTTGGTCGTGTTGTATTTGAATTATTTGATAATGAATGTCCAAAAACATGTGAAAATTTTCGAGTATTATGCACAATGGAAAAAGGTTATGGATATAAATCGTCTATATTACATCGTGTTATTCGTGGATATTTTTGTCAAGGTAAAAACGAAAATGATTTGCTACATATTCATTCATTCATTCATATGTTTTCGATTGCTTGTAGGAGGTGATTTTACTTCGTATGTATTGTCTATGATTTATTTATTTTTTAATATTATTTTATTTTATTTTAGTTATAATGGAACAGGTGTATGTAACTCTTACAAATAAAAAATAAAAAACTTTGCAGGATCTACTTGTTTTGTTTTTTTTCTCATTTATAGGGAAAATCAATATTTGGTAAAAAATTTGAAGATGAAAATTTCAATCGAAAATTTACTGTTCCAGGATTATTAGCAATGGCTAATCAAGGTATATAATATTGCTAAATTTGTTTTAGTTTTTGAATAGATTTTTCTATCTCAAGGGCCAAATACAAATACATCACAATTTTTTGTTACACTTTTACCATGTCCATGGTTAAATGGTAAAAATGTTGTATTTGGTCAAGTTGTTGAAGGAATGGATGTAATTAAACAAATTGAAACATATGGTAGTGAAACAGGTGTACCTACACGTCGTATTCTTATCCAAGAATGTGGTCAATTGTGAACAATATTAATATTCATGATAATTATCTGGTTTTTTTTTTTTGGTTTTTATTGCAGTGAATATCTTATACGCACCGTCCGTTTTTAATTTCTTTTTGTTTTTTGTTTTTTTTTTATTTAAATATTTTACTCATATGTTTGTATGTGTGATTTTAGGAACAAAAAAAAATAACAACTAGTGAATCATAATGAATTGAAGCATAAAGTACAAAGTATAGTTAATCTTCAATAATGATTATTTTCATGTCTAGCGAAAATAAGAAGAAGAAAAATTGAGAAAAAAGAAGAGAAAATTGTTGGTTAGACAACCTTGCCATATGAACATTACATCCGTCCCACTCGATATTTTTTCTCTTTCAAGACGAGAAAGTAAAGGAAAAAAAACGTTCGCAATTCAAGTCGGCAGGACTATTTTTCTTTCTTATTTCTTTCTCGTCAGAAAACATAACGAGTGAGTAGAGTAAGTTGCTTGTTTTATATTCTACAGATTTCATACTCATTGACAACAAGTATGATCTTCTCCAGTTGGCTTTTATTGATCTGCTTTACTTCAGCATTTTCTCAAAGTATATTATTGTTTTGATAATTTTTATTTGTTAATCATTATAAATATATATTTAATATAGATTGTTCTGATTATTATACATGTCAACTAGAGTTATATGATCGACTATTGACAAAGTCACGTCCATCTATACGTCCAATACAAAATGATTTACAAAAAATTAATGTTCGTCTTGGATTTTCATTAATCAGACTTGTGTCTGTTGTATGTTACTTTATAATTCTAATCAGAAAAAAACCAAATGCTGTTCTTTTTTTAGAATGAAGAGGATTCATTAATAACTATTCGTGCACATATAAATCAAGTAAAGAAAAAAAAAAACAACTAATCCATTAAGTCTATTTTTTATTATTACAATTCTTTGTTTTAGACTTGGAATGCTTCAATATTTAGCTGGAACTCTACAGCATATGCTAAAGTTCAACATTTTCGTGTACCAGCTCATTCAATTTGGACACCGAAAATAGAATTAATTAATCCGTATGATTTTTTTTTTCGTTCATTTAAATAATCTACATATTTATTTCACACTATTCAGAAGTACAACAATCGATTCTGAAGCAAATCATTTTATTGATGTTCAATCTAATGGTCAATTTGAATTATCATATTCAATACTTCTTACAAGTCCATGTAATTTTGATCTGAAAAATTTTCCATTTGATCAACAATCATGTACATTCAAAGTAAGAAATTCATTCAAAATGACAAATAAAATCATTAAAATTTTTCTCTTTTTAGATTGGTTCAACACTTTATGATATTAATGAAGTATCAATATCACAAGCAATTGACTTTGTTATTGATGAACCAAGTTTAATGCCAAATGGTTATTATTTTGTATCACATGAAGTCATTCAAGAAAATGTATTTTTTGCTGGTTTCGATCGAAGTTATGATCAAATATCTATACAAATAAATATTCATCGACGTTCAACATATTTTATTCGACTTATTAATTGGCCCGGTACAATTCTTATATTTTTAACATTAACAATTTTTTTTCTTCCACCATCAGCTTCTGAAAGGATTTTTTATGGTAACAATAATCTATTTTTTTCAAATTAAATCAAATATAATTATTTATCTTTGTCTTTAGGTGCATTATTACTTATTTGTCAATTTATTTTATTAATTATTTTTGCTTTTCATGTTCCCAAACGATTAGGTGCATCATGGCCATGGATGGGACATGCTATTTTTTATGATATTTGTTTAACAACATTGGTATTAGTGTTTTCAGTCTTGACACGAATGCTTTCAGATGGAAAAAATTATATAATTGAAAGACCATCTATGAAAATACGCACTGTATGTGTATGAAAATGTGAATTTTATTTTTAAAATAAAATTTATTTTAATTTTAGGTCTCTTTTTATTATTTAGCAAAAATAGTTGGTCTTAAACGAATATCAAATGCAACATTAATAACTACTCGTGAAAAGTATGTATCTATTTATTTTTTTAATAATTAAACGTTCGCATACTTTCTTTTTTTTGTTTCAGTGAATATGATACAAATGATTCGGCTATGGAACCATTAACAGCACTTTCAAATGGTTCAACCACAACATCTGATCCTCTCATTTTATCATCAAATACAATGACTCGTGATATAACTTCAATAAGACAAAAATTGAATACAGTAATAAATGAACAAAATATTCATCAAGAATGGATTCTTCTTGCTCATATTATTAATCGTTTATGTTTTATTATTTATTTATTTTTTTTTTCATTTTCAATTGGAAATCATTTATTTCATAAATAACACAATAACTAATTACATCAATATAAAACATTTTTGTCCTGTTCTTTTTTTCTTTTGTATTCATCAAGCAATATAAAATATTTACTGCTATGGATCACTATTATCTTTGTCGTAACGCTTGATTTACCTGTATATATATATATATTTCGATTCTTTTTTTTTTCCCTTCTTTTTACCATTCATACATGTGCGATATTGTCAATGGATTGAAATACGTGATATCAAAATAAGCATAGAAAAGAGTGTATGTTTGTGAGCGATCAAGAAACATAATCAACGACAAATATCAACGACAATTAAGGTATGTTTATCCATTTGTTTTTTTTTGGAAATAAAATCTTCAGATTTTACCACGATAGACTTTTCAATTGAATATTTATTACGATGGGTTGTACTGGATCAATAAGAAAGAAAAAAATCAAAGATAGATCATCAAGAACAACTTCTAGTTCATTGCCATCATACAATAAAGATACTAATGAATTGGAACTAGAACTTTCTGATAGTATGATTGAGAATTTATTAAAGAAAACAAAGTTTACCAAACGAGAAATAATTGATTGGTGGTATGGATTTTTAGCTGATTGTCCATCAGGCTCATTAGATAAACATAAATTTATTGAAGTTTATCAATATCGATATCCAGTTGGAAAAGCAAAAGGATTTTGTGATCATGTTTTTCGGACATTTAATCCGGATAAAAAAACTCATACTATTGATTTTGAACGATTTATGTCTGCTATTAATGTAACGTTAAATGGTACTTCGGATGAAAAACTTGAATGGGCATTTGTAATGTATGATATAAATGGTGATCAACGTATATCAAAAAGTGAAATGTCAAATGTACTTGAATCAATGTTTGATCTATTAGGAAAAGATAAAAAAGGTTCGAATAATCCCCGAAAACAAGTCGAACAAATATTTTCCCGAATCGATTCAAATCATGATGATTATATTAGCAAAGAAGAATTTTTCTCAGGATGTAAAGCAGATGAACATATTCGAGCAATTCTTGCACCATATTAAAAATCATGTTTATTTTTTTCTTTAACATTTCAATTTGAAGAAAAAAAAAGAATATCAATTCTTTTTATGAACATTATTTTTTTTTGTTTCTTTGTCTTTTTTGTAAAAAAACTGATGATTTAAAAGTCGAAAAGAGTAGATGTTTGAATTTTTTTCTTGTTCTTTTTTTTTTTTTTTTTTAAATTATTTATATGTTAAACTACTGTAGTGATAATACAGAATAAAAGTGAACCAAGGGTACTAGCCAAAAAAACCTTATGAATCATTATAGAATACGAATCTTCATTGTAATTAAGGTAGTCTTTATTTAAAAAACAAATGATTCATTCGAATGTGTATTCAATCAACGTTTAGGTTAATTTGCTCTATTCTGTTTTCAACAACGATCGTTTTGCAATTTGTATCAAATCGTAAAGACGTACGATCAAGGCTTTTGATAAAAATAAAAATAAAAACTAAAGATATTTTATTTTTGATTGTAAAGGATTTATTCAAGAGTTAAATGTTTAAATTCAATATTGCTAATAGTGTTGTTTTTCTTCTTCTAATATCTGGAAGATTAATCGAGTTCTTGTTTAATAAACTGATAAAAAAGTATTATGAGAGAATATTTTGGTTGAATATTTGATTTTCCGTAACACTGTATTCAAGGTCAAATAATTACATGGTAATAGAAGATAATCAAGAACAATTTAGAGTATATTTACTGTATACAAGAAAAAAACGTTTTTTTCAATAAAAGAAAATTGCATTCAAGAAAAAGAAATGCAGTCATATTTGCATAGGTTATCGATCGCGTGATTTAGTAATTTTATCAAATAAAAGCAAACTGCATTGGTAATAGTAATTAGAATGTTATTAATGAGAGGGTTCGCCGCAGGACCAGTGTAGGCGACGGAAGAAAAGTTTTTTTTCGATTTACTTATCTCAAAAGGAAAGGTCTAGTCAAATCATAGTTAAATCTAAAAATATTAGGTCATTTCGTTTTCTCTGTGAAAAACGCGAGCTAAAACAAGTTCAAGGCGTTCGTTTTGACTCTAAAAAAATCGCTAAAAGTGAACGTGTTCAGTATTTTGGCATTCTGCTCCGAATGGCATAACTGTTTGAGCTCGGAGACGTCTCATTTGATAGAGAATCATTCTTGTGCCAATTTGCTCACTTCAGTTAAAATAGACTTCGTTTTTCTATCATGTATATATGTTATCATATTGGCTCAGACCAACTCTATAAGAATCATAGTAAAGTGTCTCATTGGTAAATAGATCTGGGTGTGAGGATGGCTGAAAAAAAAACAAACATCTACACCCACCCTTCATACATCCTACCAAACTTAGAAGTCTTAAGAAAAATAGTTGACTAAAATAAGTTTTAATGAGATAAGATAAACTGTAAAAGAATAAATGACGCTTCACAAAATCATGTAGAGATTTCTTGGATCTTATTTCTGTAATACAATGATGAGAAAACTTGAGTTCTTTTGCTAAAAGATAAAATGCCGCATCTTCTCAATGGATAGTTGTCTCCAAAATAGATTCAAATAAATGGTAAAATCTGTATTAAAGTAAACATGTTCATTATTATCTATGCTTTCTATTTATATCGTCATTTTGTTGACTTAAGCCAACAGACTACTGCAACATCAAATAATTCTTACAATTTTCAAGATAAAATATCTAATAAAGAAAAAACTAATTGAAATATTAACAAAATATTCAAGCATTTACTGAGTAACTCAGTAGCCTTTAAATGTTGATGAATGAATACAAACCTTATGAAGAGTTATGATAACTTAAAAGATAGACATACTTGCTCTTGAGAGAAAATTTTTTATTTAATAATTTTTTTTTCATTATACTGCCTTTTGAATAAAAAGAAGTACAAAGAAAAATTTTAATTTCTTTTGTAGATTGGAAGATTGAGATTTCGTTCTTTGATTTTGAACTTTACTGATAAAACATGATTTCTTACGGATGCAGGTCACTTTAATATTATTCTCATAGAATAATACTGTCTCTTTCAAATAGAAGCAATTTGTATGCTTTTCTTTAATCTATATTTCAGTGGTATCTTCTAAATTGAGATTTTCATTCGAATATCACACAATTTCAATGAATAATAACGCTTGGTAGTATTCATTTAGAGCGTATTTTGCCTTTCGCCTGTTAATCCATTCATTTATTCAATTTTTATTTAAGAAGAACAACCTCATCAACAAAAAACTCCACTATATCTATCGAAAAACAGCGACGCAAGTTCAGTCAATAATGTCAAACATTAGCAACAATGCGTCATTGACTAATAACAAGGGATCGGATCTACTAGTTACTTATTATCCATTTACTCTTATTATTGTTGGCACTCCATTCAATTTTTTCACATTTACTATTCTTTGTCGATCAACTTTTCGAGATACAAATAAAAGACCAACGATTCATTATATGCGAACAATGGCTATCTTTGATATTCTCATGTTATATGGATGGAATTTAGATCATTATCTTGATGGAGCATATGGATTTATGCTTCAAACTTATTCAATACCTTTTTGCAAGTTTTGTTCATTTTTAAATTACTTCGCATCACAAGTTTCAGCATGGTTACGTGTCTTCATTTGTCTTGATCGATATTTATCATTAAGTCGTCTTCATAAAACATGGTTTAGTCAATCACGAAATGTTCTTATTATTATTATATCCATCATTATAGTATTCACTATTATTAATTTTCACTTCTTTTTATTTGCTTGCTATTATGATAAAGATGGTACAGTCAATCCGCAGGCTAGTCTATATAACATATATCCATTATGGGATTCTATAAATTTAGGTCTTTACAATTGTGTACCATTTGCTTTTATGGTTCTGTTCAATAGTGGTGTAATTTATCATTTAATTCGTCTTCATCAAACAAGTATAATTCAAAACTCTCGAATTCAACATCGATCTATATCGGTGACATTAGTTATCACCACATTTCTCTTTTTAATAATGACTACACCAGCTACAATATGTTTTGCATTCTTTATTGATATTACCGGTTATGTTCTTCTGCATTTGTTTGATTCTATACTTTACACATATTATGTGCTGTCGTTTTTACTATATTTAATTACATATAAAGAATTTAGACAAGAAATTATAAAATTAGTAACATGCATTAAACGGCACATTACTCAACCATCATCAGTCACTACAAAATCTACGACTGGTCAAGCATAACGGAAGGAAATATGAAAAAATCTATTTAATGAATGTGTATATGATCAATCATGAATGATATGACACTGAGTTCGAATGCTGTTTAGAATTATTTGGAAATATTTAAGGATTCTCTAAAGATAAAACTATGTTTCTAATTCAATAATCAAGCTTGTTTTATTGGATTCAATGAGCTTTCGCTTTTGTAAGCTTTGACTGTCGTAGTATGCATTTTACTCTAATGTTCTCTATTTTTTTCAATAAATTCATTGATATAGAAATTAATATGTGATCGAAGATTTTACATAATATAACGTTTACGCAAACCATTACCTTAGTTGTCTAGGAATATAATATTGTATGAAAAAAATGATGATGATTAGAAAGTCTTCGTGAAGTCATCATAGTTTCCTGATATTTTTCAAAAGTCTTAAAAGTAGTTCAGCAAAGTCACGAAAGTGTGACATATATAATTTATCCAATAAATAATATAATAGTTGTTTCTAAGTGAATTTTTCAAAAAAATAATAAATACATACTTTTTGTTTCTTTGTACTAAAAGAATTCCTTTAATTTTTCAATCTTGAAAGGTAACTATGAGAAAAAGTCACGATTATCTTTTGCGTGATATGACCATGATCCTCTAGTTGTAATTTGATTATTGGAAAAATCATAAAGAACTGAAATTGACGGTATGTCATTTTTCTGGCTTTCATTAGAAACTCACACTCTTTGTGTATTTGTTGGTTTAGATCTGTATATATATATATATATATCATTGAATTCTCTTCATCGAACATAATTCTACGATTCAAAACATGTTCTTATTATCATTTAATGATTGGTGGATATTTTGTTGGATTAAATTCAATCTTCTATTTCTATGATTGCTCTCTTATGAATAAAGATAATATCAGTATTCAATATTTGATCTTTGAAAATTTATCTGGTATAGGATAATGTTTGTTGAGTTGTATACAATTCTCTTCCATTTGTATTGATATTGATATTTAATAGTAGTATAATTTAACATTTGAATCGCCTTCGTCGTGCAAGGACTATTCAGAATTTCTATATTCAATGTTTAGGCATCTGGATTACATTGGTAATAATAACATTTCTCTTCTTAATAGTGACTATATCAATCATTGTTATATTTTCATTTTTTGCCTGAGATATCAGTACTACTTTTAAATGTTTTTTGAATAGAATTCTCTATACATAGCACATAATATTAATTCCATTATATATAATGACATTTGATGAATTTCAACGAGAATAATTCGTAATGATCCTATGTAATAAGAGTCAAGGAAATGTCGCACCTTCATTTTGTATTGAATAGCATAGGATAAATAATTACAGCCTAAAGTATACTGTATATTGAACAATTACTATTTCAGTCTTAGTAACGTTAATGTAGAAATCGAACAATGTATGGCAGAAATACTTCTCTAAATAATTTACATATTGATATATTTATCTTTTAATGCTATTTTCGATGTTGCATGTAGTTTTGGTTTTGTGTAACTCTTATTTTCGTCATTGTGAACTGCCATTTGTGAGCGTATTATGAACATCATTAGAAAATTTAATGTTAGTTATATTTAACATTGATCGAAATTAAAACGCTCAATAAAAGCTTAGTTTTTTTTTTCAAAAACCAGCTTTGTCTCAGTTTTATTCTTCGAAATTCAAATTCAATACAACATGAAGTACTCATAAGAAAAGCTCACAATGATTTCAAAATACAGTGTTTTTTGTTCAATAATCGTATTCTAGTTAATATGATTTGTAGTTTAACAAATCGATTCAGAATAATATCACTAAGTTCAATTGTAAAAGAATCATTTTGTCACCAAACAACAATAACGAGAATTGAACTTAAAGATGTGTAAGAAAACACTATTGATTATAGATATTTTCAATCGATGATTATTACATATAAAAAGATTTCTTACATTTCACATCCTACTGTAAAACTTAAATTTGAAAAGTAAATTTTTTAGATTAATGTCTTAAATTAACTTATTATTTTAACGGCAATGTTCAAGAACTAAGAAATAGAAACATCCTACGCTATCAATTAACTATCAACATTGCTGTAAATTATTTCTCGAGATTCGAGAAGTAATCGTCAAAAATTTCGTCACAGCTGCGCCATTTATAATGATCAAAATGAAGCATTTTATGTAATAGTTTTAACAATGCACTCGTTTGCCTTCATAAATTTCAAGCGAAAACTATGGCTGATATTGAGTTCTTTTCTAATTTTCTCAGTTATAAAACATTATGGAAATTGAAGAGGAAATCTTACTTCTCAGTCGTAAAATATTCTTCTTCTATTATGACTTTCAATTTGTGTTTTTTCAATAACAAGCGAAGATATTGTGTACATCAATTATTTTGGAATCGATAAATTTTAGAAAGAAAATTGTAATCTTATGACTGAGTACAAAACTTTTTTCACAATCAATTTAGTTAGAAAATTTACGTTCTGATAAGTCAATTGATCGGAAAATCGAAAAGAAATTAATAAGCATATGTGACGAAATTTATTAAAATACAAAATCTAAAAAATGTACATCAACATGTTTTTCAACAGTATTAGAGGTTAATCGTTTATGATTTTTCCTTTTCAAAGCTATATTAACACAAAATATAAACTTTCGATGCATGTAATCTAAGAAATAGTGAAGAAAAAATTTTGCATCAGTCCACTAAAATGCTGTGTTTCTCATTGCATTGAAACCATTTGTAATAGAATATTTGATAAATATGAAGATAAAATGATTCTAAATACATCACTGATGACGGATTATAAATATCTTTTAATTAGCAACAGGATATATATTTAATATTTGAACATTATTATTAAATCCATTCACTTCATCACTATAAATTTAATAATCTTATCAATCACAAGATTGATGTTATAATCATCAATTTTTCGCTAGCATACAAAACTTAAAATTTTGTATGACAATTGATATGAAGCATGAATTCAAGTTGTCGAAAACTTTAGTTTTCTTAGAAGGAAATATTTCCAAGTGTTTACGTCTTTTTCAGCTGACGCCTTATCCACAAGAAAGTTTTGTTGAGTTATGAAAAGCTTTCAAAAGGTTTGTATACATGAGTATTCTTTGCTGAGTTTTGAATGGTTCGCGTATACTAAATTATACTAGACTTTCTAATGTTACAACCTTAAGAAATTTACAGTTGATAAATGTCAGAATTTTTTGAAATTTCACCACGATTTTCTCATGCAATAGCAGCAGTTATCGTACTGCTGAATAATGTATAGTTGCCTTCTTATGAAAATCATTGAGATAAACGGGTAATGTTCTAACAGAAACAGTATTAAAGAAAAAAACGTTGGCAAAACTAGCATAATCTAATCATTGTTAAGATCACTCTCAAAAAAAAAAAGATTTATAGCCTCCTACCTTTTAATAGTGACCAATAAATATTTTCCATCGCTTTCATATGCATGAGAAATATTCGAACAATTCGAAACTCATCAAGGAACGCCCATGAATACAAATCCTTTGGAGGTTGTTCATAATTCACCAACGCCTACTCATAGATAAAATATTAGTTTAAAAGAGTATGAATACCCGGGAGTGTGTTACCCAATACAAAAGAATAGAATAAAATCATTTGGTTTGCAAATCAATGAATCCAAATTTTAAAATATTTTTTTGAATGCTATTAAAAAAAATAATTAACTAACATCTGTTTATTAATTAATGTCGCATTCTAAAGCAAAAAAGGTTGCATCATTTCTCACAGATCTTGACTAATACTTTTTTTTACTTATTCATTTCTCTTGATGAACGTGCTTTCTTAAAATTAATGTCTTTTTACTATACACGATATACTTCAACAATGAATCGTCACTCCCAAACTATAGATAATGTTGTTAAAAACTGCTCGCTGAGAATGAAGCAAATAACCAGAACGCTTCTTTTTTATATTAGAATTCTTTAGAGATCTTATTGGCAACTTCTTAATTAAATAGACAGTATTTGGAATGGATTTTTCATTTATGCATAAGAAATAAATTTTGTTCTGACAGATTTATCTATATACATTCTTGACAATTATGTTTTGAAAACTATCGATGATGAACAAGTGAAAGAATTGTGTTTTCTAGCATATCGCTAATTATATAGTAACCAAGACATGTCAAATAGAGTCTATCATTCTACTCCATAGTTGACATAAAAAAATAAATGTAAAACACTGGTTGTCTTTGTCTTGATCGTTATTTCTTATTTTTTTAAACTCATTTAATAACAACTACAAGGAATTGACAGTTTGTTATTGTTATTAGCAACTTATACAGCTAATGATGATGCAAGTTGACCATGCGTAAAGAAGATTTCTTTTCTTACTCGTTCTAAAATAGTTTTTCAATTTTCAAAAACATATATATCATAAATTTAGTAATTAACTTTATTTTGTAACAATTCCTAAACATATTTTCCTACTTGTTTACTTACTTTTTTTTTCCTATTTCCTTAAAAAACTTTCTTTCAAAAGAACATCTCCATCAACATTAACTACACCGACATTCTTACAACAGTTCAGAGAAACTTATATGACTATGTCACATTTCAATAATAGTAATACATCAATAGGAAATGTTGATGAAAAAAATAAATTTGTTACTTATTATCCATTTACTCTTATTATTGTTGGTACTCTATTCAATTTTTTCACATTTACTATTCTTTGTCGATCAACTTTTCGAGATACAAATAAAAGACCAACGATTCATTATATGCGAACAATAGCTATCTTTGATATTCTCATGTTATATGGATGGAATTTAGATCATTATCTTGATGGAGCATATGGATTTGTTCTTCAAACTTATTCAATACCTTTCTGCAAGTTTTGTTCATTTTTAAATTACTTCGCATCACAAGTTTCAGCTTGGTTACGTGTCTTCATTTGTCTTGATCGATATTTATCATTAAGTCGTCTTCATAAAACATGGTTTAGTCAATCACGAAATGTTCTTATTATTATTATATCCATCATTATAGTATTCACTATTATTAATTTTCACTTCTTTTTATTTGCTTGCTATTATGATAAAGATGGTACAGTCAATCCGCAGGCTAGTCTATATAACATATATCCATTATGGGATTCNATATAATTTATTAACCCTCAAAATTTTTTTATCTATTAAAAACATCATCAAGAACCATACATTGAATTTATTGTGATGATAATCATTCAATATTTTCAGGGAGTTCTCGACAACTTTTTTTTTTGTATTTTCATTACAAAAATCTTTCAAACTCAAATCAGTGAAACAGAAAAGAATCCTAAGATGTTTGCATAAATAAAAATCATTAATCATCAGCACCATCTGTACTGTAGGTGCTGGAATCATTATTTAGTTCCTCTTCGATCCCTTCAACATAAATATCGGCTTTTTAAATGTTGTGTCATATTGTTCGACATGACTTATGTAACTGGTTGTTTCCGTGACATGTAAACCATATATCCATTCCTGTGTCAATTCGCTGACTTCCATTAAAATAAACTTCCTGTTTTTATCACGTATATATGTTATCATATGGGCCCCAGGCTAACTCTATAGGATTCATGGTGCACTCTTTTATGGGTAAAGGGATGTGGGTGTGATGGTGGCTAAAGAAAAAACTATCATCTACACTCTACATACTCACATCAACATCCAATGTGCAGTTTTTGATGATGTTTTTAATAGAAAAAAACCTTCGAAGGTTAATAAATCATCTCACGAAGTTGAAGGCATCTAAAAACTTGTAGAAGAAAATATCTGTTAGCTGCTCAGATTTTGAAAGAAATTTGGTGAATAGCCTTCAGTAAAATCTTTATATCTTTTAGATGTAAACAGTTGTCGATCTCGGTCTTTCGTAGATTAATAGAGAAGAAGTTAGGCTACTTGCCCATTCTATTATAGTTGGAACAGTATATTGTTTTCAAAGCGAATTAAGCACATCTTGAAAACTCATGATGCATTCAAAGAGAAAAACGACTGGAATTTTTCATCAACTTTATAAAAAGATAAAGCAACGTCGATTTTTAGATAGTACGAAAAATTCAAGTTAATTTTCTCTTTTTTTTTGTTTAAAATTTATTCAAAAAATACACACGGCCATTTGACTCTGATATGAACATCAGTTGTTGTAGTTTGCCTTACTCACTTTATAATATAAGAACTTCATTATAAATGCACTTTAAACAGCCATTAATTTTTTTTCTAATATCAATAAAAAAGGATGCAAAGTCTTTACCAAGAACAACATGCTTACATGAATGAATATGATTCATACGAATTTCTTAAAAAGCACATCATCCATTCCAGTTATTGTAGTAGAAGATTTTTCTTAATTCAACTCATTGAAATTTGTTTCAATTATAATAGGATTATTATGCAATGAAATCCTAATTATAATCGATTAAGAATATATTTAGTCCTTTTTAATGATTAAAATCTCCTAAATCATTATAATTTTGATTTTGTTGCACAATAATCCGATTATAATCGAAACATTTTTCACTGGCATAGAACATGAATAATAGATTTTAAGACTTCAATGAGACTTTCAGGACTGAAGTCTTGTCTGTCTTTCTCTTGTTTACATCATACAAATTAACTAGTAAACATCCTAAAAAGCATGGCATATCTAGTACAGTTTGAAATGTCATAGGCAATCAATCGATGAATCATTCAAACGACTATCATCTTTGCATGAGAATATGTTTAAAACAAATCTTGATAAAATTAAAAAATTTCTATACAATAGATAAATAAATAGGAGTGTATTGTTTTATTATATATGACAAAAAAATAATATTTTCCATTTATTGAAATAATATTTGTAAATTAAGTTAAATAGAAAACAAAAAAGCAAAAATGTCTATTTATTCTCCATGTGTCATATGTTTCTTTTTTAAATGATTATGTTGTTGATGCTTTTTATTGTTCTGATCATTTATTAATGCTTCTTTAATATATAATTTTTGATCAGGATTTAGTCCATAGGGATATACAACATCAAATTCAATAATTAAATCTCCATACTTATCTGGATCTGTCATTAATGGCATACCATGAGCTGGTATGCGTTTTTTATATCCAGGTCTACAAAAAGAAAAAAAGAAATAATTAACGTCTATTAAATATATATAATGACCTTCGACATTTTTTTGCAATAACTCAACAACGAAAAGAACTTAAAAACTGTAGTTTTCATCATTCAAGAGAGAAGACTCAGGACCATCAAAGTATATCAAACTTTGATTGAAATGATAAAAATCGTAGATCTCTAGTTCTTTCTATTCTTGAATTATTGCAAACATACCCACGATCATTATATTTTTGAATAGACAATAATTTCTTATATTTTATTATTGTTTTGTTAAATAATTTCATTTTCTTACCTAACAATTTCAGTAATTGGTATATCAAGTAATCGTCCATCAAGATGTTCAATATGTAATGTAGTACCAATTAATGCATGTCCTAAACTAATTTTAGCTGTATAAATAAGATCTATATTATAACGATGAAAAGTAGGATGTGGTTTATCTTTAACAGTAAAAATAAGATCTGACGGAATATTATTTGGACCTTGATCACCTTCACCTTCAAACATTATTTTTGTACCAGGCAACAAACCACGTTTAACAGTAATTGAAAGAATTTTTTCACGAATACTTGATGTTATACCATCATCATTTAATACCTTAAATAAATGAAATATATATTTTCGATTTAGAATAAATTAATTCTTACTCTTCGACTTATTTTTATTTTTTTTATTGCACCATGATAACAATCTTCAAGTGAAAGTAAAAGATCACGTATTAGTGGTGGATCTTTTTTTATTCGACCACGACCATCTATTCCACCAAAACTTAATGTTCGATCTTGTTCAGCACTTGTATAAAATTCTAAATAAATAAATTCAATTGTTTTCTCGTTTTCTAGTAGAATTTTCTCTTTAGTTCTACCTGCAAATGGATTATCACCACCAAAAAAATCTTGAAATATCTTATCAGCATTTCCATGAAATACATAACCTTCACTCCATTCATGTTCTGATCCTTAAATTTAATTGAATATTTATTTTATTTATAAAAATTAAACCATATTTAACCTATTGGTACACCATTTTTTAAACCTTCACTACCATATTGATCATAAATAGCTCGTCTTTTATCTTAATTAAAGCAAAAATAAATGAATATATTTATTAAATATAATAAAGAGATGATATTAACACATACGATCATTTAATACATCATATGCTTCAGCAAGATCATTAAATTTATAAACTGCATTATGATCATCTAGCTTTTTAAGTGGATGAAGTTTAAGTGTCAATCGACGATAACTATATATATATGTAAACAAGAACAATTTAAAAGAATCTGTCATTGCATCTCTTACGCTGATTTAATATCACTATCTTTAGCAGTTCGAGTTATTTGAAGAATTTGATAATAATCTTTTCCCATTTTGAGTCTTTTCTTTTTGAATACAATGATTTAGTCAAATACATTCACTTTGCTTTGAAAATTAGCTAGAGGGAAATTCTCTCTTGCCATAAATATCTACTTTCACATAGCAACGACTTCTATTGTTATATACGAGTAATAGGCGACATCCATATTGGATTGGATTTTGATATCAATCGATCGAAAAAATTGTCCATAAAGAGAAATAAATAGAACTTGAGATTTAGAACTGAATATAATGTAAAAAAATTTTCTAATGAAGAATCTGATCTATTTTAGAAGTAATTTTAATCGTAGAATTAAGTGTAGAGATTTTTATAATATTTCATAAAGATATCAAATAACAAATTCTATGAATAAATAGCATAACTTCGTCGATATTTTTAATCAAATATATTCATACGAGAGTAATAAAGTATCAGTTTAGTTTTGAAGACAAGAATCAATCGAAAGTAAAATCACTAATGAAAAGTATTCTCGTCTGTGATATATAGAATTATAATCAATGAACATAAATTAAGTACAAAATTTATTCTATTTCATACATGACAAGTGAAAAATGAGTAAAATATGATTGTTGACTCTTTAATCCTTTACTCTTTTTCTTTTTCTTCCTTCTTCTCGTTATTTTGTTTCTTAAGGTCAAACAAGAAATTATGTTTGTAAGCAGAATAAGGACAACTTCTACAGGGCAAAACAGCCTCGTTCCATGTCGATTGATTATTAGTGAGTATTTATAAAATCTAGTTAATATCATATTTCGCATGCTACAATTGAATTCGAATTGGCACTATAATTAGTTTTTTTTTTAATGCTTAAGTAATATCTCAATCGTTAGTATAAGTGAACAAAAAAAAAAACCAGTATCTTTCTCAAGAGAAAGAAAAAAAGAAGCGACATTAATTTTATATTGATTGCTCTAGAACTTCAGATTTTTTTTTGAAGACACGAATTCATCATCATTTTTTCATCACACATCCGTTCATTAATCATAGTATAAAAAAAAAAATTCATCATCGGAAATCGCTTTCTTCCTTAGAGAAAAGTTATTTTTCTTTTGCTAATGAAGAAAAATGATTAATGTTGATTTCAATTTGACAAAACATCTAGTGACATCTTATTTTTTCATGAATAATTTTCCAGAGTATTAAATATAATAATATGAACATTTTATGTTTCTATATAATCATAAAAATAAGAATAAAATATCTACTAATTTGACATATGATATGGAATGATCAACACACAACAGAGACCATTCACCTAGTTAATGGCGGTTAACAACGGCTGCTGATTCGTTCTTTTTCTTTTCTTTTTCTTGTTTCCCTACAACAGAACCATATACAAATCGATTAAAAATAATTTCATTGTTTTAATATAAATTTTTTGTGTTTTTTTTTTGTTTTGTTTAGGTAGATATTATTTGTTTTCATTATTTTAATCGACATCATCAATTCTTCAAGTATTTCTTTTAGTCTTTCTCTTCCTTTCTCTTCTTTTGTCTATGAATTTCTTAATTAATCGATTATTTATTGAATAAAACCAAAAAAAAGGTCAAATTAATAATTTTCTTTTCTCAATAAAAACCAATGATCGATGGCAACGGTGGAGGTGGTGGTAGCGAAACCGACATTATCGGTAGCGCATCCGAAATATTCAAAGAACGTCTTTATTTTGCTACATTACGTATAAAACCTAAATCAACTACAAATACACATTATTTTTCTATTGATGATGAATTTATTTATGAAAAGTAAGAAGAAAAAAATTTATATTTTGACAAAAAAAAGAAAATTTCTTTAAGTTTTTATGCTGATTTTGGTCCACTAAATTTGGCTGTTGTTCATCGATATTGTACAAAACTAAATAAAAAATTAAATGTAAACATAAATAAAAGATTTTCAGGATAAATCTTAGATAATTTCTTTTTGCATTTAGAATTCTACTTTAGCACATAAACGAATTATTCATTATACAACATTTGATCCAAAGAAACGAGCTAATGCAGCTTTTCTTATTGCTGCTTATTCAGTAAAGATTAAATTTATAGATAACAACACGAATTTCATTTTATTATTCCTAGATTATTTATTTAAAAAGAACACCTGAAGAAGCATATAAGCCATTAGTAAGTGGTATAAATGCTGCTCATCCATTTTTACCTTTTCGAGATGCATCACTTGGTTCATCATCATATAATCTTACCTTACTTGATACATTACAAGGTCTTTACAAGGTTGATTACTGTCTCATTTATTCTTGATCGTTATGTTTACTAATTATTTTTTTCTCTTAGGCAATGCTTCATGGTTTTTTTGACTTCGAAAATTTTGACCTAGATGAATATGAACATTATGAAGTAGAAACTAACAATTAAAACAACGATAAAATAAAAAAAAAAAGCGTTTTTTCTATTATTTTGTAGAAAGTTGAAAATGGAGATTTAAATTGGATTGTACCTCGTAAATTACTTGCTTTTTCTGGTCCACATGCAAAAAGTAAAATAGAAAATGTATGTTTATCAAAATTTTTTTTTTGTCCTTCGATATCCTTATCTGATGATGTAATTTTTTTATAACAAAAAACATAGGGTTATCCATTACATGCACCTGAAGCATATTTTACTTATTTTCGTAAACGTAATGTAACAACAATTGTACGTCTGAATAAAAAAATTTATGATTCTAAACGATTTACTGATGCGGGTTTTGATCATTATGAGTTATTTTTTAATGATGGTAGTACACCCAGTGATGCAATTACATTAAAATTTTTAAATATCGTTGAACAAGCAAAAGGTGCTGTTGCTGTTCATTGTAAAGGTATACTATTAAAAATAACAAAAAAAAAAAACAAACAAACGAAATTTTAATCGAATAAAATACTATATTTAGCGGGTCTTGGTCGAACGGGTACTTTAATTGGAGCATATTTAATGAAGCATTATAAATTTACAGCAGCTGAGGTTATTGCTTGGTTAAGAATATCTCGACCTGGATCTGTTATTGGACCACAACAAAATTATCTTGAAGAGTAAGTGCAGAATTTTATTTATAATAAAAAAAGACTTTTGTAAAAACAGGGTTCAAAGATATGAGGTGGTTGAAGTATAGGGATAAAAATTGGATCCTCACACAGATTGAGAGATTTGGTTGGTATATGATCAAAGAGCGTATATGAATAACNGAATAACTGGGGGGAGCCCTGAACAAACAAAATCTTTTTTTGTGTTAACCAATTCCCCTAATAATGGTCCCCCCCGTGCGTGGCGGGCCCCTTCTTTTTTGTTTTTCGCCCCCCCCCCCCCCCCCCCAATGTCGTGCACTCTACCGTTTTGGTAGTTTTGTGCCCCCCTCTCCCTCAAACTTAGTGACCTTGGGACACTCCTATGAATAACGCTCCATTATAATGTATGAACTGTTTCTCCATTGCATGTCTCAAGGATTAACCAAAAAGGATGATGGAGAAATGTATCCGAATATAGATTGAACAAAACAATCTCTCTATGATTAACAACAGGGACTGCATTGTCTTTCACATTTCAATCCCGTAGGGAATGCACTAACAGCTTTTTTTTTCCTCTAATTTTAGAAAACAAGCATGGCTATGGTCATTAGGTGATACATATAGAACTAAAGATCGACCACGATATATGTCATATTTTGGTACAAATTCTTCTATGGATACAGTTGGCCATAATCCACTTCGTTATTCGATTGGAGATAACAATAATAATACTAATACTAATGAAGTTTGTCTTTTTAATTAAGTTTTGATAAAAAAAAAAGAAGAAAATTTTATTTAGGAAGAGAATGAAGGTGAAATAACTCAAGGTGATCGATTAAATGAAATAAAAGCACGTCGTATGCAACATCATCATTCAACATTATCACCGAATTGGATTTCACCAAATACGAATGTAACATCAAGTCTTACGTAAGATCTTTTTTTATTTTTCTTTCAGTTTTATTGACTTAGCTAGTGCGAAAGGGATCTTTAGCATGTTTTACAGACAAAAAAAAAGAAAAAAAAAACAACTAATCATTTAGATGTAAATATTGTATTAAAACTTATCAGTCATCAGCGGCACTTAACAAGCATATGAAAAATCAACATTCCGATAAAAATAATCATGCAAATCAACAATTATCGATAATATGTGAAAAATGTATGAACAAGAAAAAATTTTCAAGAAAAAAAGCTTTACCATTACATCAAACTCGAACGCATGATAACAATAATACTATCGCCATTGGTGATGGTACCAATAGGTACTAGAAGAGTAATTTATAATCGCATGGATGAATTTATCATCTTTGATTGATCATCGAAATAAAAAAAAAATAAAAAAAGAAATCTATTTAAATGATATTAAATTAATTGTTTTCTCTTTCTCTTTCTAAATTTTGACTGCTCGTTAACAATTTCTTTTCTTTTGCTCCATAGCTGCTTGTAGAGTGATAGTGAATGTGTGATGTGGTTTAGAATAAGAAGAATACCTTTTTATAGTCTCGTCACAAGACCTTTATTAACAACATCGATCAGTGATGATGAACAAATGATACCAGTTCAAGTATATAGTAGTCGAGTGAATTCGACTCCTATCAATATTCTTGAATCAGATCAACCTATTATAGTTACAACAACTCATTTGCAAAGGTGTTTTTCATGAAAATGGATTAAACTTTGCTTTGATTATTTAAATATCATTGTTTCTTTTGCTGTGATATAATCAATTATTCCATTAGTCATACCTATTCCTGCCTGTTTTACCGTATATATATATGTATATATATATATCTATATGATTCTTGCATGAATGGTTTCTCTTAGATAGAAACAAGATAACTAAAAATTGCTTTTAATTCATGTTTGTTTTTTCAACATGCAATGTAAACATTTTTTTTTTCTGCAGATTCAATCCAACGGCAACATATAAACGTGCTCATACACCATTGACTATAACAGGCAGTATGCCAACTCATGTTTCACCGACAATAAATCCATCAACTGGTATGCGTCGTAGTTATGGACCAATGTCAAATACATCTTCCAATGTCATATCGAATTCGAATACACGTAAACCTCGTTCTTATATATCTTCAGCAACATCAATAATGAAAAGGTAAAATTAACTTATAATTTTCTCTTCTTTTTTTTTGTTCCATATTGAATCATAATGCCTAATATGACTATTATTAATGAAGCAAGAGAAAATAATTGTAATTTCCAGGAATCAGAATGCCTCAAAACATGATATTTTACACATGAATTCACTTATAGACAAAAAATCTCTAGTCTCTAAGGATAGAATAAATCCGATATTTATTGACCCAGAAATTCTTTTTGAAAAAATTACATGAAAAAAGAATGTTTTTGATTGAAATCAATCTCTTCTTTATTCTTTTTGTTTTTTTAATACTAGTCCAATGTATCCAAGTGGACGTTATATTAGTTCAATAACAAATAATAATAATAATAATGTTGGAACAACATTAACTATATCTGATAGTGATAATCGTGATCCAATATCATCAGCTATATTAAAGGTTTCTTCAAGTCAACAACATCGTGGTAAATCACAAATGACAAATAATACTCCATTACCTACTCATTCTTATTATACACGATCAAAATCGGTAGTTAATTATTAATTGATGATATTTTATTTACGTTGATTTTTTTTATTCTTTTAGTCTTATTCCAAATATTAATATGCACTATATGAAAGACCAAGAGAGAAAAATAAATGGAAAAGTTGTGTTGCTCTTCAATGCAATCTCTCACTCTTTCTTTTTTTTTTTGTGCCAAACAGCGTGTTTTTTTTTGTCTTTTTTTTTCAATGAGAATTGCTTTTTTTTTCTTCTATTCGTTTTGTTTTTGTTTTTTTTTGTAGTTGCAGGATTCTGTGCTTGAATAATGATGAAGAATTTTTTTTTTTTTAAAGAACAAGTACTCTCTTTGTCTCTTGTGTGTATGCATTTTTTTGTTAAGCTTATTTACTGATGCTGATGCTGCTGCTATTATTGATGCTTTTTTTCTACTATTATATATAAATGGAGTTTTTCCTTTTCTTGTCCTGTATATGTATTCTCATGTAATTTAAACGAAAAAAAATATATATATAACAAAGAAAGGCGAGAGAACAAGCCCACCGAAGCGAACAAATTATTATTGATAATTGGATTTATTCTTTTTTTTTGTTTTATATTTAGCTTAAATAATATGACTAATAAATGATGATTGTAATGTATACAGGAAAAATCTCATGTTTCATTCTTTGATATAATGAGATTCAACAATAATAAATGGAAAATATATACAAATGATATATATATATATATATATATATACTTGACTCTTTATTTAAATACTGAATAATAATATTTTCTGTTTCATCGAGCTTTGCTATCAAATGTTATATAAATCTATTCGATCAAAGCTTTGGAATAAAAAAAAAAAACATCTTCAATTATGTTCTTTCTCTTCAATACAATCATTATGAACATCTAGTTATTAACACTGGTGATTACGATTTTATTTTCATTGGCCTTCTAATGACATTTTTTCTCGCTTTATTGACAGACTGATGACTTAAGCATTAAGTTAAGTAGTTCATCATCATCGTCATTTTCTCTCTTATTGCGATTGCTAGCATACAGGAAGTTCTTATTGAGCAACGAAAAAAAAGGGTAAATGCACACAAACAGAGAGACAAGAGAAAAAGAGAGTGTGAGAGAATTCTCTTGAGTCTTTTTTCTGACGAGCATTCATCATCATTTTTCTCTTTTCCTATCCCCATATCAATATATTTTTGCAAAATGTTAGCATTCAATGTTATGTATGAAAAAAAAGGCGATGAAGAAAGGAAAAAAAATGAGAAAAATATATTACTACTAGAATCGAGAGAAATGTGATGTGGTTTGATGGAAGACGCATAGAACACGAGCGGAAAACAGAGCACGACGATGAGAGATCTGAGCTGAGAAGCATACTAGACGGAAAAAGTGAGGGAAACACATCGAGCAACTAAAGCAAACGAACGATAGCATTCAAAGGCACATGCATACACGAGTTTGCTAGTTGAACTTGTGAGTATTAGAATAGAATAGACGAGAGAGAGAGTGAGAGAGAGAGAGAGAGAGAGAGACAAAGAGGGAGAGAGAGAAGAACAGAACAAAACGCAACAAGATAGTACTACTGTGCAATGGCACAAAACGAGAATATGTAATTAATATGATTGCAGTGTGGCATCGCATTACCCGTCATTGTGTCTCCGGTTGTTCGCTCGCCATCCGCCCCTTCTCTCTTTACTGAATGTTAAGTTCATTGAAAAAGTGGGTGCAAGATGTGACGGTCGATCTTACTCCTCCACCAGCACCACCACAACCGTCGACATCTTCTCCTTCCTTATTATCATCATCCTTAAAATCAGGATCAGCACATCATTATTATTACTCTACAACACCTTCAAATGATCAACGGCATAATGAACGTTTATCAACAACTTTGTCATCAACGATGGGTCTCTCACGGCCTATATCAATGGATAGTGTACGTAGTTCAAAAATGGGTCCTACATCAATGCCACTACCACTAGCATCACCTGTTGAACTTGATTTAAGTCATTTAAATCGCGAAGAACAAGAACATATAGCAAATGTATTGCGACGAGCACGTGCTGTCGATGAACAACAATCATCAGTATCACCAGTTATTGTTTCTTCAATACAATCGCCACCAACATCAATAGTTTCAGCATCATTATCACCTTCAGTATCGTCATCATCATCAAGGAGTAGTTTTAATACTGAAAAACCGGAAACCTATGAACAGGACGATAAAAATGATGGTAGTGATATTAATGAAATGTAAGTAGATTATTTTTTTGCATGTTTCATTTGATCTCACGAGAAGGAAACTTTTAACAAATTTATTTTTGATAATTTCACACATTATCTGACTATTTATATATATATATATATATATTCATTTTTTCTATTAATCATATTGTTAGAAAATGATGCATGTCGAACAAAACGATAAAATGAAAATTGTTTCATGTTCTTTTCTTTAGGTTTTTATTCTCCAGACACTTTATAAATCTATAAATATATATATATATATATTTAATGATCACGCAAATAACTATAAGCTAATGATAAAAGATAATAAAAAAAATCTTTCATATTTATACAGCAGCCAATTATAAAAGATTATATAAAAATAGCAGTGATTAGATTTCTTCTTCATATTTTCTCATTTTTATTTTTGTTTTATAATCAAGAATCAAATGTTGTTTTTCATATGAGAAATCATGTAAAGAAAAACTTTCATTCGATCGATCTTAAATCATTGAGTATATATATATTTAATTTTATGATGAATGACTTGATCTCAACACTTTCATTCTTTGCCATTTTTTTTTCTATTATTAACAGACATGAAGATGAAGAATTGCCATCACCTACACAGGAATCAACATCAACAACTATTTACCGATGTCAAGTGTGTAACAAAAAGCAACAACAAGGAAATACAACGATTTGTCCTCAATGTCAAGAAAATGAAGAAGTTACTCGATTAACGCAAAACAATACTAGTTCTGTAAGTCAATATGTCTATTTATAATGCTGTTCAAGAGCTCAAAAAAAAATCGTTTTTTTTTTTTTTCATCAGCTCACGCCAACAAGAAAATCATCATCTCCTATACCAATGGAATTCAATAAACATGAAGAAGATAAAATTTATGATAATGTCATGAGAATTGATCAGGAACTAATAAAACGAAACTCTCCTATTCATCAACATGCATATCATAAAAATCATCATAACACGAAAAAAATCAATGATAATCAAGGTCAAGAACAACAAGACAACGAAGAAAAACAATCATATCAAACATTCATCGTTGAATCTAAACTACCATCGACATCGTTAGGAACATCACTTTTAATGAAAACACGAACAAATAATTTAACAGAAATAGATGAAGATGATTTTTTCTATCAAGGACCAAGTCCATATGCAACAGCAATTGACAATAATCTAATATCAGATCATATTGAAGAACCATCCATACCATCATCATATAAAATTGATGAATATGTTGAAGATGATGATAATAATGAACGTGATCATGTCAAAGAATTAGAACAAACTATAGCTAATTTATCTCGACATTTTCCAGTATCATCACAACAAATTAATAATGATGAAATAAATCCAATTGTAACAAAATTGCAACAGCCATCAACATTATCTGTTGATAATATTGATATTGATTCAATTCTTGAAATGGAAATTGAATCACCATCAACAGATGAAAATTATATTCAATCATCTTTATCTATTCATTCTACTAAAACATCTTCTCAACATTCTCAAAATATACCTATTTCAATACCTATATTAATTAATAATCGTCGAGGAAGTCTTAGTCGTTCATCTGGTATACGAGAAAATTTAACTGATTTACTTATAACAACAACAAAACAGATAATAGAATCTTCTCCTTCAGATAATCGACAATTACAACGTACTGCATCTACACATAGCAAGGTATTATTTTTTTTTTATTTTTAATTATATTTTTAATTCTAGAAAATCATATAACATGAATTAAATAACAAAATCTAGTTTATTTATATTCACTAGGATTAATAAAGTTCTTTTTCAATAATGTATATTTTTGATAAATATATGCTAAAATATGCATAGGATTAATAAAAATAACTCTATGGAATGTCCTTTTTTTTTTTTGTTTTTTTTTCATATTAAAATCACACTTCCGTTTATACTAATGATGCAAGCCTTTTTTTTTTCTTTTAATGAGGATTAGTACAGATGAAGATTTACTTCTAAATATAAAATATTAATTGGATTTTTTTTTCTATTTAGCGAATGATACCAATACATCGACAAAAACGAAATTTGCCATCTGTGCCTTTAATAATGGATAATTTACAATTACGTCGAACGAACTCGGAATCTCGATTTAGTCTTCCAGCTGTACCATTACCTATTCAAATATCTAATAGTAATATAGATGATGAAAGTGATTTACTTGAAATAGATATTAATAATCCAATGGATTCAATCAATAAAACAGGACGTTCAAAAACTGAATCTGAATTAATTAATAATAATGATATGAATTATTATAGAAAATTCTTTACTCCAACAAATCAATCACCATCTGTTGATATTTTATCTTTTCCTAAAATACAAATTAAACAATTACGAGATCAAACAACAAATACACCACCTATATCAAATCCTAATTCAACAACTAAAATAAAAAAGAAACTTAAAAAAAAAGGGCCATCATCACCGAATAATATTAATACCTATCATACAAATCTAACATATAGTAACGGTCAATCAACTTCAGCTGTAACATCACCAACATTAGTAAATCCTCCTACAATCTTATTACCTTCATCAGTATCAACTAACAATAATAATCGTCCAAAATTACAAAAGGTTTTCTTCTTTTTCTTAATTGAAAATTTAAATGAAAAATATTTTTCATTTCTTTTACAGAGTACAAGTACAGAAACGTCATATCCTTTTCCTGTATCAACATTGATTTTAAGTCGTGATAGTCTAAATGTATCTCAAAGAGGTACGTTGTTTTTTTTATTAAATACAAGCTTCTTTTTTTTTTTCTTTGATTTATCTATTTACACCTTTAGATGGCGCCGATCTTGGCTTTCGTATAACAGGTGGTCATTCAATACCAAATTGTATGGAAGTAGCAGCATGTATTGAACATATTGATAAACGTCATAGAAATTATAATATATTAAAAAATGCTGTACAAGAAGGTGAAATTCATTTTAAATAATTAATTAATTTTTTTTTTTTGATTTCAAAATTAAATCTAGGTGATGAAGTTCTTGAAGTTGGTGGAATATCCTTACGTGGTAAAAGTGCCTTATTTGTTCAAAATTTAATGAATTCCATACAAGATGAATTTGAAATTGTTGTTCGAAGGTATACAAAAACAAACGGATTAAAATAAAAATAATATAATTAATAAAATTTTCTTCTCTTTTTCTTAGTCAACATGTCATACCACCTATTTCACCTTCAATTGAAATTCATAAACCAGAAAAAAAAAATTTAAATGTTCAATTAAATAATAGCCTTGCAGTTTCATCTAATACATCATTAGTAGTTGATTCAAATATTCCACGAAGACATTCAATGGATACATCACAATATTCTCCAACACATTCACCAACTCATACAGTTGTTAAATCTCAATCAACAATAATGCCATTACCAAGAAATGATTCAAATGATGCATCTGAACAATTACTTTCACCTACAATGGCTCGACAGAAAAGTGTTTCTTCAAAAGAACGTCTTTTCTCTGTTGAATCTCTTCATCGTACATCATCAATTAAATCCGCTGAACATTTAATAAAAGTGGCTACGCAACCATCCGATGTAAATCATAGTCATAGTGGAACATATAATTTATCAGAACCAGAACGTAAACGTTCAATAAAACGTGATGAACCAAAATCAACATCGTTAGCTGTAACAACACCAGAATATGTAAATCATTAAAAAAAAAAAAACAGAAAGAATTTTTATTCATAAAAATTCTTGTTTTGTGTTTTTCGTTTGTTTTTAGAAAATTTCAAATGATGATTCAACAGGTTCATCACAACCAGTACAACGTCGTCGAATGTATGAACATCGTAATAGTTTATTACCGAATGATCCAGGTTTAAATGGAGCCGGAAGTAATCCAAGTATGGATCGACGAAATTCAAATGAATCTGATGAAAGTGATAATCTTTCACAATATTTTCGTTCAACACAAAGTCGAAAAAGTAGTTTAATAGCAACAAATGATCTATCCAATATTTCAAATACAGATATATCTCATGAACATATACAAAATTTAACACCAATTAATGATAATAATACTAATAAAACAATAGATGCATCAAGTCGTTTACAAACTTTTATTAAAACAAGTGATGAAAAACGACTATCAAGAGAATCAACTGGTAGTAATTTAATAAATCTTACTAAAACAGACGAAAAAAAATTATCAACTTTAGGTTCATTTAAATTTTTAAAGAAAAAAACAAAATCTGTTGATTTTTCAAATCCAGTATGTTTGAAAAAAAAACTTAATAAATAAACTAAACACTATTATTTATTTAGGCAATTGAAATACGTGAAAATGATTATGTTGGTGATATTGAATTACAAATAGGACATAATAGTGAACGTGAACAATTGGTTATAAGAATAATTCGAGCAAAAAATCTCATTGCAAAAGATACAAATGGTTATTCAGATCCATTTGTTAAAGTTTATTTATTACCAGGAAGAGAGTAAGTTCATTTTCAAATACATTTAGATTGATAAAAAAATTTTAAAATTAAATGTACCTAGTAGCGGATATCGTTTCTCCCTTCCGAAACATTCAGAAATGAGCTGATACAACATCTATTGGACTTCATATCACACTTTATGACCATGATTGATCCTCTTGTCAGATATTCACCAGTAAATGCAACTTTCTGTTTATATGAAACTATCAGAATTGAATGATTATATTTATTTATAGTTTGAATCTTAATGTCTTTTTAGTAATGAACTAATTTGAACAAAGAATAATTTTATGATGAATAAAACAGAATATTCTACGAGATTATAGTTTTCTTTGACTTTAGTTATAATAGATTACGATTAAAACTAGACGATTTAATAAAGCTTTTCAACTTCTTGAATAATAAATGTGTACGACACGATTAATTGCAAAATCTTGTTCGTTAAACTGAACTTTCAATGTAAACTATAATGAAGAAGTTAAGTGTTTTATTGAAATGATAGCTTTTGATAGGGTATGCATCAACAAGTTAAATAGCGATATTTCAATCTGAGGTTTTTTTTCCAGAAATAGGTTTACCTATTAGCATAATGTTCTAAAAATTTCAGCTCAAACGAATGGTCATTTTTTGAGATATTAAAGTCTTAAAACTTATATTCTACGAAAGATGTTAGAGTTTTCTTTGTTTTTTAGAGTATTTCAAAATCTCGAAATAGAAACATTTTTTTTAACCTAGAATTTTGAGGACATTCTACTAATAAATAGATCTGTCTGTGGATAAAATGTCAGATTGAAAAACTTGCATATGATTTCTTAGTATATACCAAGTCATATGTCGAAATTCTAGTAAAATGCCTATAACTTTGGACAGAATACCTAAGGAGAAACAAAATGATAGAAATACACAACAAACAACGAATTATTTACTTGACGATAGCCTACATATAAGGTCAAAATTTCATAATTTTCTTCTTTTTATTACTTGTAAACTTTCAAAAAAGAAGAATAAAATGATTGTCTCTTAGACAATTGTGGAAATATCCTTCAGTTTATGATGAACGTATTTCCTAGATTTCGTTTTTAATTTCTTCGTCGTTTTTTTCTCTAGTCAAGAAAATAAACGTCGAACAAAACATATCTCAAAAAATTTAAATCCTCTATGGGATCATACTGTTATCTATGGAAATATGCATCGAGAAGAATTACAATATAAAATGCTTGAATTTACTGTTTGGGATTATGATCGATTTAAAGCAAATGATTTTATTGGACAAGTAACAATTGATTTGAAAGGTATTTATTAAGAAAAAAAAAACAACAAACAAAATATTTTGTTTCTTTGATAATTATATTTCGTTTTTTACAATTCTTAGATGCTAATGTTATTGATGATAAACCACATTGGTATCGTTTACAAGCATTACGTTCACGTGAAGAAGCTACAAATCGTGGTTCTTCTCCACGTTTATTTCAAATGACATCAGTTGATTCAACAATATCATCAACGTCAATATCGAATAAAAATACTATCAATATGCAACCTTGTGTCAATCAACGTAAATAATCGAGAAGTGTTAATAATTATATTTTCTTTTTTTGTGCTATTTTTTTAATCCTTATTCATATATACTAATCTATTCAGATATGAACATATAAATGCATATCTACCTTTACTTAAAACTAACAAAAAAAAAAAAAAGAAAAAAAAAAACAGAACTCTTTTTGTTTTTATCTTTCACAAATGATAAATCAAAAGATAATTATATTCGTTTTATTTATTTGTTCTATTGTATTTGAATAGATATTCTTTTTAATATGAGCTTTGACATTTGACGATATGCTTTCATAAAAAAGATATTGTTAAACATCTATCTATCCGATACTTTTTAATAAATAACATTAAATGTGCTAATTTCTGTTTTGGTTTTTTTTTTTGTTGTTGTTGTATAATCAAAACTATTGTAATATATTCTAACAAAAGAAAGATGATTAATATTTTATCATTTCCATATTTAAATATTTCGTAGTGTTTATATGTACAAAAAGTTACGATTTTAATGTGAGAAAAGAAAATATTTTCTATTCGAATTATGTTGATATAATTGAACTATTGTTTAAATTTCTTTGTTGCTTTATCTTTGGTAAAAGTTTTAGTTTAATCGTTTGTACCATCTTCGAAAGTCACAAACCGTCAAAAAGAGGAGTTATCAGTAAAATATACTAACACATTTAAAAATCATAATTTAAAAATATGTTAAAAACTCTCAACACAATAAATTTTTTTTTCTTATTTCAGTTTTCAAACATATCACATCATATCTCTGATCGGAAACAAATATTAATTTTTTTTATTAAAATATAACAGAGTAAGAATGAATGATCATTAGAAAAGATTTTAAAGTGGTTCGTTTTATCGATGTCACTGTAGACAAAAGTAGATTTTGAGTGGTAGTAAGATTAATTGAAATTTCACTTGAATATATTTGAGTTTCCGAAAGAACACATAATGTCAAGTGGTGCACACTTCTTTCTTAGGAAAAATTTATTGAACCATAGATACATGAAAATCAGTTAGCTAAACAAGAAATATAGTCTAGTAAATGTACTGACGAGGGAAGATCCCCAACTGTCCAATCGCTTTTGAGTTCGGATCCTGTGCATAAGGTAAACCCCAGTGAAGTATGAAAAACTCCAAAAGGATAATGGCCCTTAGACCTTCTGTTCGCAGTTACAGGGATTTTGATGGAATTACAGCCTATGGCATGGTATTTACCAAAATATCGAATCACGATATTTCGGGTTGAGATTTTGCCCATAGACAGGTCTAGTTGTCAGTAGAATGCCCCGAAAATTTTAGCTCAAAAGAATGTTTCCTGCCCGAGATATTAAAATCTCATAAATCACTCATATTTCACGAAAGGTGCTAGAATTTTCTGTTTTTTTGGACTTTTATATCTTGAGAAGGAAACATTCTTTTGAGCTAAAATTTTCGGGGCATTCTACTCACAACTAGACCTGTCTATGAGCAAAATCTCAACCCGAAATATCGT
>CAJNSZ010000011.1:420345-448280 GCA_905329745.1 Rotaria sp. Silwood2
GGAGGAGGTGGCCGGACAGCGCTCGGGAGAGCGACGATGGCTTTCCGGCCGGAATACTGGCACCCAGTTCCGGCGACTTCCGGTGTTTTCCTGCCGGAACCGGCCCGTACTTTTCGACCTGGGTCGATTAGATTGAATGACCAAAAATCAATGATACGAAGTTTGCAGAATTTGATGATTGTCGAATAATTTTGATAATTTCCGATTCAAGATAGTTTGAACCATGTTTATGCACATGCGATGTGGCGTTATCGTGACAAAACTTTATGGAATGCTTACTACATGATGATCTTTTTTTGAGAGTTTTCTCTCTGTCAGAGTTTCCGAGCAATTATCGATGATTTCTCTTGAAATCCACAATGAATTGTCATCAGAGAAGACGTTTTGAAAAAGACACAAAAAGAGAGTTTTCGAAGCAAAGCTCCTACATCGAATCACAATAGACGACTTCCTTCAATTAATGTACAAGCAGCATGAGACGATTTTTGACTAATTTATTTATGAGAAAACCATGACTCGTCATATGCCACTACATTATCATGTGCATTGCTGGAATTCTACTAAACTTACTTGACAAAACCAAACCCATCCGGCTCACTAAGTGTCTGTCAGCAAGTTGGGCACCCCCCAGCGGCCATTGATTGTTTTTTCAGGTTTAGATGATCAAAAATAAATAATATGTCTAACTGGATCATGACTCTTACCAGTCCCCAGTTGTATTTCATCAATCGTATCTACTATTATGCAACTGGGTTTGATACTCGACACTCGACTCAACATGGAGTATGGGTCCGAATGCAAATTCGCTGGACCGGATACGAGTTTTAGATTATATTCAGCAATCAATGATATCGCAAAGTTTCAAAATATTTTTACACTTTCAAACTGCTAGTTTATATAAAAACACAGGAGTGAAAAGTAATTCGTTTCTGATTGAGTAATTTATTGTTTTTGAGAAAAGATTACAGAAGTGGAAATCGACATTTTTTTTTTACTAAGATCATTCGTTCTTAATGAAAATTTAAGTACAGATGATAATGAACCATATGACAAAGTAATTGAATATATGCAGTGGAAAATAAATTATAAAATAGATGAATATGTATTATCTTGATTAGAAAAACATTCATGTATGTATCGACAATTATGATATTTGGCACCAACACTGAATTTCATTCCAGCGTCATCAGCAACAAGTAATAATTAACGAATTCGATCGGATTTTAAAAGTAGAAAAACACCAAGTGAACCCTGAATCATTTAATTTACTTGTTTTTTTTTGTGGAATTTGATATAATCTCTTTTTTTTTTGTTGCTGCTTATGGAAGGCACTAAACAGTATACATTTTCATATAAAATAGAAATTTGAAAACTATGCTATGACTTTACAAGTATCTGTCAAATGTCAATTAGCACTGAATTTGTCGGATACCGGTATAAAAAAAAGTACTCGCTCGAGTCCGAGTGCAAAAGATACTATCGGTACAGAACACTAATTATAACATGAAGGTCATTAACAATGAAGCAAGAAATTTCTGTAATATTTTCAAATGTTGTTTCGGTTACAGAGCACTCTTAGTACTATATACATATGGACAGAAGTTTCTCTCAAGCTTTCTATATTTTTATATAATATGCATCTTGATACTTTTTGTATGCCCTAAATATATTTATGTAATATGAGTTGTTTTGCACTCAAGGGAGAAAAGCAGAAAAAGCAATTCTCTAGCCAGCTATTCGTCGCAAATAGTATCATATTTTTTGTGTTGAAACCAAGTTAGGAATAACTTCAAATGGAATGCTAAGAATACATTTTACAACAATACAGTTCTCTATTGGTATTTAAAAGCGTTTCGTCTACACTCCTCCTTTATTCTTTGAATTTTCTTTTGTATATGAAAGAAAACTTTTATCTTTAAAGCATTTCAGATATTTTCTGATAAGTGTCTTCAAATTACATATAATATTTATTCATATGAAAAATGTGTTTATTACTTATTTCATGTTATATCATGATAAGTCATTTAGTTCTATGGTTAGATTAATAGAAAGAAAGATGAGAAAAAAGAATGTGAACACAGAGTTCGAATAGATAAGAGAGTGGAATGGATACAAGTAATATGCTGAGGTTTTCAACGATTAATAAATCCAATTAAAAAAAAACCTAGTGCCAGTTATATTTGTACAGAAATTTGTTTTATTAAATGATACTTTTTATTTGAATGTTTTTTTTTTCTTTCATGAAAAGTACTTTCATCTAAAATCATAACATAAGCGAATTTTTATAAAGATCAATTAGTTGTGTCCGAAAGGTAAATTCTAAACCAAGAAATTTACTGAGAATGGAAAGCAAACTACAGATGATTCTAACAAGTCTTTACTCTATCGTTCTAAAATATCGTGAAAAGTTCTGTTAGATCAGGTTCTAATCGAACTTGCAAAGATTTCAGCAAATATCATTACGTTAAGATTGCTTTATTTACGTTCTAATCTTTCCTTATAATATAGTCGTGATTACAAACAGAATTTTAATTAAATTCAAAGTACTCCAGAATTACTTGAAGATTGGGAACATATATAAAATTGGAAATCAATTTGTTCGAGAAAAGCAAACACAATTTTCAAGTTACAATTTAACTTTATTTGTATTCTAGACTCCCTAAATCAACAATTCTTTATCAGTTAATTCAAATGATTAAAATTTATTTCAATATTTATTTAATTATTTATATTTAAACGTATAATTTAGTTCATATGATATATGATCAAAAACAAATCTCGTGTTTTAATAGAATATAAGAGTTCATATTCCAACATTGAATTTTTTATTCTGACAACAATACCGAAAAAAAAATAAAATAAAAAGAATTCACTTCAGATTAGATAAGAATATTAATCATATGTAATACTGCGTGTTATGTCAACACACCAAACCCTGTAAAATGTGTCATCAGAGTAAAAAAAGTCTCTATTTGAGTTTTGATATAAAATTTTTTTTCATATCTATAATAAATCTCATAAAATAACTTCCGATTTTTTGTTTTATTATTCATAATAATAAGTTTAATATAGAAAAAATTTAGTACGAGAACGAGATTCTATATGAATGACCTAATCGCATTAGTTATGCAAAACTTATTACGTCAAGGTCTCATTCATTGTATTGTCAAGTCTTTGAAAATATCGATCTTATTAAAATAAAAGTTTATTTTCTAAAAAGAACTAGAGGTATCATAAGCATAATAATCGTAAGTACATTCGCTCGTATAAATATTCATTATGACATCTATAGAATTCTTATTTTTTTTTTGTTATTCGGATTGGTTATCCTCTGGAGCGAATATTATATTGATAAATGATTTCTATCTAATAATGAAGATTAACTGAATGATTGGTACTTGTTTAATTCTATAAAATAGGTACATGGCAGCCGCAATCGATGAAGGTGTTGGTAAAATTCGTCGACCTGAACTTTCAAGTAAAATAGATATTGAAGTTAGTATTAATGATGCTATATTACTCACTACTGATGATGGGGTACTAACAGCTCTTGATGATAGGTAGAGATATCATAATTATATGCGAAGAATCCATTTTTTTTCCTTTTTCTTTATGTAGAACATTACGTATTTGGTTACGACGACAGACAGGAAAATATTGGCCATCTGTATGTTATACATTAGAAAGTAATTTAATGAAAAATTTTGTTTGAATATTCATATATCAATGAATTGATATTTTAGGTGTACCAACTGCACTTTATTATCACGAATCATCACGTCGTCTTTTTTGTGGTTGCGATTCAGGCGTTATTCATGTAAAAAAAAAAAAAACAAACAAAAGAAAATCTGTTTATCTTTTATTCGATACTTTTTATTTTATAGGAATTTCTTGTTGCTGATGATTTTAATAAAATAACATTACAATGCACTTATTTAGGCCATCAAAGTCGTATACATGCATTATATTTTGCATCTCGTAATGAATTATTATTAAGTGTATGTCGTGAAAAGAAACTTAATTGGTTTTCAACGAATCCAGCTGATGAAAATCATCAATATATACGTGGAACTTATACATTAACATCATGGGGTATGTCAATAGCAATGGATGAAACATCTCGACAATGTTTTGTTGGTGATTCAAATGGTATTATATATTTTCTTAAAATAAATACTGATAATAAATGTCAATTGAATACAACATTAGATGGTCATACAGGTAAGTGAAAACTAACAGAAAAAAAAAAAAAAAAAAAAATTTTTAAATTGTTTTTTTCTTTTTTGTTTGTTTCTTTTAAGGAAGTGTTCAAAATCTTTTATGGGATGATGATGCTGAATGGTTATTTTCGGGAAGTTTTGATAGATCAGTTGTTGTTTGGGATGTTGGTACACATCAAGGTCTTGCTGTTGAATTAAATGGTCATTTAGATCGTTTAGTTGGATTATCTTATGATAATTTACGTAAACTTTTAATAACATGTTCAGCTGATGGTCATATTGGTGTATGGCCAATGAATGTTAAACGTAATGAAACACCTAAATGGCTTGAAAGTGATTCTTGTCAGATATGTCATTTGCCATTTTTTTGGAATGTACGTGCGATGTGGACACAAAAACAAATTGGATTAAGACAGGTTAGCAAAATAATAACAAAAAAAGAAAAGAATTTTCTTCTTCGTTTTTTTTTCTCTTGTCTATTATAGCATCATTGTCGTAAATGTGGTCGAGCTGTATGTGATAAATGTTCTCAAACACGTAAAGCTCTTCCATTATTAGGTTATGAAACAGTTCAACGTATTTGTAATGATTGTGTACGAACATTAAAAAATGATGAGTAAGATTTCTTTTTTTCTTTATCTTTTCTTTTTTTTACTGATAAGATTTTTTTTTTTATTTAGAACGGTACCACTTGCTTCATTTTATGATATACGTCAAGGTACAATGCAAATGGGTTATAATCAAGGAAAAAAAATTATGATGACTGTTGGTACTGATCGAACAATTAAAGTGAGTTTCTTTTCGATTTATGAGCAATATTCGAAAGAACATTTACAAAACTTGTGATATTTCGAATACTAAAAAGAAATCATCCATATTAATAATTTTTATTATGCAAATTAGAAAACAATATGATCTTTTATTTTAATGCATTGTCGTAATAGAATTAATAAGACTGTTAAATAAATAATACTCTACGACTCCAATATGTTCACTTTCTAGTTTTATACAAATATAACAATATGATAGAGTAAGATGATGAAAAAGAGTTTAAGAATAAAGTATTTTGAATCTCTTTTTCTATAATGTTAAACAATTAACTCAAATTCAGAGTGTGATTTTTGATAGGCAATTGAATATTTTATTTCATGTTTTTTAAACCAATGGCAAGGTTTCTAAAAAAACGCCCGGATACAATAGTTTTCATGTCTCAGAAGATTTTGCCGAAGTTAGCTTTTAACAATTCGACATGAAAGCGCGGAAAAGTCTGAACAGAATGAGGTATCGCTGCGTTTTATATGGCCGTCTCTTCAAAAGTTATCACTATTACAAAAATTGTAAAGAGCATTTTTGTGATACTTTTAACGTGTAAATGGAAGGTTGTAAAAAATGCGGCAATCCTTCATTTTTTGATATAGAATGCATTTGGATAGAAAATTCGATCGGCGATTAAAAACCACTATCTAGATTTCAGAAAGCTACTTAACATTGTAGAAAAAAAGAATCAAAAATATATTGTTATTAAACTTTTTTTCTCGATCTTATGTTTAAAAGTATAACTAAGTGCATTCTTTCTAATGATGTGTACTGAAATTCGTTTCACAGAAGTTTTCTTTTTTTCGTTTTGTGACGTAAATATTACTTTATTTTAAAAAAAACACATCAAATGTCGCTTGTTTTGTGCAATATACCTGAATAAAGAGCTCTATTCAACATTCTAGAATTTTTAGTCTGATACACTATTCATTTCTTTTGAAGTCGAAATAAAGTTGAGTTATATTAACTAATCTTGGTATTAGTGATTAATGCAAATTTTTCTGAAATTGCTGATTCAAAATCAATCTTTTTGCAAACAAAAAAAAAATATTTACATAAAATGAATGATTAATTGAAAGATCTTGTTCTAAAATTCGATTTATTCTATGAAAAAAAATTCTATCTATAATCATTTTCTTTTGTGTTTTTAGATTTGGGATATGTCATCAGTTGTGTGAAAATCAAAAAAAATATTTGTTTTATGTTTATTATTTTATGTTCAAACATTATAGCAGATTCAACATTATTGTTTTTGTTTTTGCTTCTAATATATTTATTTTTTGCCATTATCTTCTTTGATTTTATTTAATTGTTGTCTTTACTGCTTTGTTGTTTTTGTTTTTGTTTGTTCAAAACTATTCTGTAGTAATCATAATTAATTAAATTATTATCGTTAATGTACATGTATTCGATAGCGAGTAATTTATAAAAATTATGTGTTTTATTTTATAGATGAATTTTAAACGAGAAGATATTGAATTTTTTGTTAAAGATAATGTTCTATTATGTGGTTGGCTTTATTGTCCATTATCATCATCATTAAATCAAAGTGTTATTATAATGACACAGGAGTTTTCAGGTTTAAAAGAAATGGGTCTTGATAAATATGCATAAATATTTTGTTGTGATGGAAATTTTTATGTTCTCATTTATGATCATTGAATATTTGGCTCAAGTGATGGACAATCTCGACATGATATTAATCCATATGATCAAATAGATGATTATAGTTATGCAATAAATTATCTTGAAAATCGATTAAATAGTAATCAATTATCAATTGGTCTTTGGGGTACATCATCATATTCTAGTGATCATGTATTTGTTGTTGATAAAAATGAATAACAAAGAATTAAATGTATTCTATCACAAGTACTAAAAATAAGTGGGAAAAAAAAAATTTAACACGATGTTCTCATTGGCAAAAAATTCTTTTAGACGATAAAAATTGTTTATATCAAAATAAATAATATATTCCAATTGTAAATGAAAAAAATGATGATTTATCAAATAGTTTTTATAATTTTTCGTTTGAAAAATATAAATCTATTGAATGGATTAATCAAATGACACGTCGTTCTATACATTTCTATAGTGAATATGATTCCTGAAAATGTCTATAAGATTTATCTTCTATTCCATTATTAATGATTATTGCAAAAAAAATGATTGAGTTACATCGACTGAAGATCAAATCGATGTATATGAAAATCAAGTATTTGAACCTAAACGTTTAGTATTAATTGAAGGTGGACATTTTTTTTTTGTTTATTCTGACGAAAATGAATCGTTTCAAATAGTAGCGAACGAAGCACTTCATTGGTTTATAAAATATTTAAAATAATTTTATTTATCTTCTTTCAGATAAATATTTATCAATGGAACAACAAAATACTAGTGGAAAGATCTTAGTTAATGCATTATATGCTTTTAAAGCACAAAATACTGATGAAGTAAATAATAGTTTTTTTTTTTTTTTCTCAAATAAAATTTTTCTAATTCATGTATCTGTTATATTAATAAATCTTGACCTTTATTCAGAAAAATAAACCTTGGATAAATATTTTCTTTACGTCATGTCGAACAAAAGAACTAGTAGAAACATTCTTTCTGATAGATTAATTCCATTCTTGTACTTGATTGATACTGAAAAAAAAAAAAAAATGAAGAACTGTTGTCTTATCATTTTTTCTTTTATAGTTATCATTTGCTAAAAATGATATTATTATAATAACACAAGCACCAAATGATGGCGGTTGGTGGGAAGGTACATTAGATGGAAAAACTGGATGGTTTCCATCAAATTATGTCGAACAAATTGTACAAAAAACAGGTATACTATTATGAATTAATTGACATTTATATACATGTATACAGAAAGTCTTTTTTTTGTCTCCTAATAACATATCAATCGACATTGTCACTACGATTACTATAACAAATAAATACTACTAATATTGTTGATGTCTGTCATCAAACAACCAACAGGAGGATATATGGTAAATGAGAGGAAAATTGGAAGGACAAATACTGTTTCTTTTACTCGTTCTTCTATGTATTCGACAGACTCTTTCTCATCATCTTCTTCTTTTCTTCTTATGCTCGCTGTAAAAGTAACGGTGCTTAACATTTAGTTATTATATTACTATTAATAGACGGTCGTTCTATTTCGATGCGAGCGACTAGTTGTGTATCATGTCGAATATTTGGTTGTAGGACGCGTATGTAAAATTATTCATCTAGAAAATTTAATTATTGACCTTTTCTTTTTATCAAAACATTTATTCTTATTATTTATGGAAAATTTAGTTTGTATAAACGAAGAAAAGTATAAGATACACACAGACACACGAAAGAAATAATTAGTGACGAATGCTCGAACATAATAGGATAAATATATCTAAAAATAATAAAAAATACCCATAATTCTCTAAAGAATTTTATTAGAAGTTATTTTTATTTTGTATTTAGATTCAACACCATCAACACAAAGTACATCTTCACAACAATGTGCTGAAATGCGTGGTCATCGAGAAACCGTTAGTTAAATAAAAATAGAAAATAAAATATTATTTTGAACGAAATAAGATTTGTTTAGAGAAATAATAGTATAGAAAATGTAGACATTGAGTATTTTTTGATCTACTAATGAATTATATAACACTAAAGAAAAAGTTTATCAACTAAAGGTTGACCTAAACATCAAAGCAATTATCATAGCAGATATCGATCAATATAGAATATGATCTTATTCATAATAACTAAACAGAAATCTTCCAATCATTATTTTTTCGTTAGTCAAATTTTGATAAATATTTTATAAAAATTATATAGATAGTAAAAAAAAGAAAGTCATATAACATGAGTATTAATTCTTATCATGATCAAATAATATTCCGATCATATATATGTTATGCAATTTTCTATTGACATTTTAAACTTGAATTGAAATTGAAATATTATATGATTTATTTTATTTTATTTTTCAATGTATATATCACTAGATTCTTGAATCATTAGTCGAAAGTGAACAACGTTATGTAACAGAATTAGAAGATTTTATTGTAAAAACAATTCAACCGTTGGCTCATATGCTTTCAACGTAAATAATTAATCAATCATATATATACACCTCTAGGCAAAAATCTCTCTTTCTCCATCATTCTTTTCGTATAGAACTTTTTTGCTCTCAGGTGAATACTACTTACAAGGATGACTTAAGTATTTTATTGTAGTGTAGCGTATGATTGATGACCATTCGCTTCAATGAAGAATATACATCTTTCAATATAATTGAGCAATACTATAAATGAGTTGGTTGACAAAATATTTTGCTATTGTATTATGTCTTCTTTTTTTTTTTTTTTTGTATCTCCTAACTATTTTATCGGTTTGAGTTATTAAACTCTTTTCGTCTCTGATTCGAAACTCTTCCGAAAATGTAACATTGTCAATTAGTACAAATATAGATAAAGTATAACTACTTAAACATTCATAATACATCAAATAAAAAGATAACTCAGCCATGAAGTATTCTATCAACCAGATCATTTGTTGTGTTGGCCGATTGGTTTGAATGACGTACATTCTTCATTGAAGCAGGTCGTAATCATTGATAAACTATACTATAATAGTATTTAAGCCATTCTTGTAACCAACATTCACTTAAGATCAATAGAATTCGACGTGAAAAGAGTAAAGGAAGTGGAGAGGGGGGGGGGGAGAGGGAGGGGGCGAAAATTTTTGTCTAGGGGTGTATATATCGAAGTTTATTTTATTATTAATATTTATAGATCGGGTCAACCATATCTCCATTTGGAAGTTCATTATATTGATGAATTAATTAAATTTCATCGTCATTTAGTTCATGCTTTACGTGATACAATAAAGTAGAAAAGAAAAATTCTTTTTTTCTTATTTAAAAAAAAAAACAAAGAAAATACTTTAGAACTCAACATCGTATTGGTGGAATATTTCTTCAGTTAGCACCAAGTTTAAAACCAATATTAGAAGCATATTGTTATCAACATGCTAAAGCACTTTTTTTACTTAATCATAATAAGTAAACGCTTGACTTCTTCTCTTTTCTTTTCTTTTTTTTTCTTTTATTTTAAATATCAAATAGAGATCGAGTATTAACAGCTTTATCAAAAATTGATGCATCAAATGATGCTAATCATGCATATATACAATTAATTAAAAATTTATCATTACCATTAAACCGTTTAGAAAAATATGCTACTTTACTTAAAGAATATTTACATAATCTTGAAGTATATCTTATTAATTCAATTGAATATTAATTTATTTCAGTTTTTTGTTTCTTTTAATAAAAGGAATTTCATGTTGATCGCGGTGATGCACAACGAGCTGCAGAATATTATGCAGAATTAGCTGTAAATAAAGAGACTATCCTTTGTTTTGTTTTTTTAAGCTTTGTTTTTTTTTTTTTTTGGTGTTTAGTGTTCTGGTGCTGAGTGGCGTAAACGTAAAGAATGGGAACTTGATATTGTTCATAGTACTATACATGGACTTGGCTCTGAAGTAAGATAAATTTTATTTGAAAAGAAAAATATTTTTTTTTTTGTTTTGTATTTATATTTTACTTAAGTCTTTGATATCATTTGGTGATGCAATTTGTCTTAGTCCTGTTAATATTCTTTCAGAAAATCTTGGACAAATAGCACTTGAACGTATTGCTATTCTTTATCCATCAACACTTTTTCTTCTATCAACAATAAAATCTTCAACTTCTCAACAAGAATATCAAATAGAGGTTTAATTAAAAAGAAAATTTTCTTTTTATTTATCTGTTTGATTTCATTTATTAGAATCGTTTTCCAATAAATCAAATAACTGTTAGTAAAATTCTTGACGATAATATTTTAGGCAAACGTGCTTTAAAAATTAATGGTATAAATATTAAAACTTTAATAAAAAAAAAAAAGAAAAAGTCTAATAATAAAATCTTTATAGCTCCAGCAAATCAATCAATGATTATTTCATTTCCAAGTCCAGTTGAATATCATGAATGGTGTGAAAAATTTTGTTCATTATTATCTACAAAATCACCTCAATCTTATTATCATCATAATCTTAGTGCACCTTATACACCTCAACAAGTTTCAAAAGTAATTCACTAGAAAAAGAAAAATTTTTAGTATCATTTCTACAGAATTTAAATACGAAACACGTTATAGATAATTTTGCTAATCACCGACAAATTGTTTTATCTATTTAGTTTGGAAGACATCTCTTCATTAACCTTTTACTTAATCCTTTAGAAATGTAATAAGAAAATATCTCATATATTATAACGAAAGGTTATCGATATGGGCCATGTCAAGCTAAACGAGACATACTCACCTTTCATTTGATTTTGGTTATTTACCAGGCTTATTTTTCTTAGCAAGTTCTTTTAACATATACATCGAAAAATGTTGACTCTTTCAACTAACTATTAACCTTTTGGTTATCGTCTAAAGATAAACATATGTAAAATAGTATGGATGTATATCGTGCACGTTTGTTTTTTTTTCCCGTAGGAGTTGAGTATGGATCGTAACAGAATAATGATGTAGGAATTTTTTATTGCTTGACCTTAAAGTAATTAACGAATATCTCTCTAATCATAAGAGAAAAGAAATTTGAAAAACTTCAGAATAGACTCTACGACAGGAATCGTATTTGTGATGATATTTTCAGCAAGATTGAACTGTAGAAAAAATTCCTCTTTAAAATCAGTATTCTAGAGATTCTGAAAAATTATTTGTTTTTTGAACTTTTCATTCGATTATAGGAGCATTTCTTTTTTCCTTTGTATATTCCTTACTTTGTCATGTCATTAAAGAAATGTAATCAATGTTTTTGAAAAATTTAGATATGCTCACAAAACAAATTTTTGCATAGAAATTTTGTAGCCTTGAATACCGAGTTCTTTTAAAAACTAGAATTAGTAAAGTGAAAATTGATGTCAGTTTTTGTATCACATCGCTAACGAATTTTGTTTTGTACATATACGGTCTGTGAAAGTGATGGAAGAATTCCGTATTTTCAACTCTATCGTGTTTGACAAAACAATATTTTTTTCTAATGATTTTCAAATAAATTATTTTATTTAGTCGGCATCATCACTAACTGGTACAATAACGAAAACACCTCCACAAAGTACTAGTAATGCTTCTGTGAAGAATCCATTTCGTTCACCAACACCAAAAACTAACTTACAACCTGCAACATGGTCTAAGGGTTGTCTTCGACCACATTCACCGTTACGACCTCGTCAACAAGGCCCTATTAATAGTTATTCATCAACTACAACAACTGGTACAAATTTAATGAGTTCGCCAACACCATCATCAAGCACTGGTATTAATCTGAATGATTCATCAAATATTCAAAATGAAAGTGGATCTAATCGAACACTTAAACGTTTTATGACAATGAAAAAATCGAAAGCGAATGAATTTCTTAAACGAGGTAGAGAAGATTTAGAAAATACTTTTTATTTTTATTATTATTCTTTTCTTTCTTTTTTTTTTTTTTTTCTATTAGTTGAAACCAGTGAAGGTGATTCCCTTTTACTTTCTGTTATTGAAGCATATTGTATAACAAATACGAATAGTGGTACTGCTATTGCTGGTTTAAATTCTCTTATATCTAAAACACGACATTCAATACCAGCAATTGGTATTATTTAAATGAATTATTAAAACAAAAAGACATGAAAATAATCTTTTCTTTTTCTAATAGGAACTACTAGTAGTAGTAATCTTGAACATCCATTACAATTAGTTAGTGTACAACAAAATATCTCATCTGATCATTCAAACATTCCATTATCAACTGTTCAATTAACGAATACAACAAATATTGATATGTAATTATTGATTTTGTTCTTCTTTTTTTGTTTTTGCTTTATAAATAATAATAAAAAAAAAAAACCATGTTTAATTTAGTGAACGCCGTACAATGTTAGATATGATGAATGAACTTCGTTTAGGATTCCGAACACTTCAACAAGAATTAGAAGAAGAAAAACGAGCACGTCGACATTTAGAAAGTCAGATACAACGATTACTTATTGTTACAAGTGGAAAATAAATAAAGTCTCATTAAGAAGATTTCTCACTCATGTACTCTCTTTTTTTAATCTCAGGTTTTGTCACATATATATGCTTTTGTATTATACACTCATTGTTCTCTCAGTTTTTTTTTTGCTTCCATTTCTACTTGGAATAATAAAAAAAATCCAAATCTTTAGCGCTAATTTATCTTTCGCTTTTTTTTTAAAATTAATTCTTAATTAAGATTCTGATTTATATAAATCAGATTTTTTTTTTGTTTGGAATTTAAAATATATTTATAATATGCTTTCAAATAAATCAGAAAGTGTTAAAGTCTTAATACGTTGTCGACCATTTAATCAAAAAGAAATAATAAATCATTCAATAAAATGTATTGATATACAACAATTAGATAATAAAAATCATCAATGTATTATTAAATTAATTAGTCCGAAAAGATATCGTAGAAGAATATCTCGTTTATTTCGTTTTGATTCATTTTATGATGAAAATCATCGAACAGAACATATATTTCAAGATTTTGTTCAATCATTAGTATGTGATGTTACATTAAATGGTTATTCGGGTACTGTTTTTGCTTATGGACAGACTGGATCTGGTAGTCAAAATTAAGACTTGATTAGAAAGATAGGTTGTGTTTTTTTTGTTTTCTATTCAATAGGTAAATCATGGACAATGGCTGGTTGTTCATGTCATTCAGAAAGCGGATTAATTTCAAATGCTATTGAACATGTGTTTCATCTTGTTCATCATCATCAATCAAATAATGAACAAGGACAAGAATTTACAATTAAATGTGCTTATCTAGAAAGTAAAATTTAGTCTATAGAAATTTTCTATCTTAAAGGTACCTTCTATTTGTGGAGTTTCTTGGTGACCTAATGATAAATATTTTATAGATATATTATTTGTCTCTGATAAAACTTGATGAGAGTTTAAAAACTATTTGTTTTATTTTCTTCTGTTCGTCCACAATGTTTTGAAGTATACTTCATTTTTTTTGAAACACTACAATTAAAACTGTATTATTTGAGCTAAAATTATTTCATACATATTTTATTAAACATCAAAATTAGGGTCGTTTGAAGACAAATGTTAGACTTGTCTGTAAATGTTGAGCGAGAAAATTCAAGATTTGGAGTTTGACAATCAGTTGATGGGTAAATTTGAATGTTTTTTTTTTAAGTAATTTCCATCAATCAATTAATAATAACCTAACAAACCGACCGGATTGGACCAGTTCAAAAATTCTCTCAATTACAACTCTAGTTTTGGTAGCATGACTCATTAGAAAATTTTGAAATTGTAAGGGCCGATAGATCCTTGACGAGTAGAGCATAAGTTGGCATAAACTTGAAGTTCGCGAACACTATTTCCTACGAAATACTGAAATCACAATGACTTTGGTTTTCGCCCCCATTTCTCTGAGATGCTATATAGAATTAAACTGAAAATATTTTTACAGGTACTAGACACGGTTTGAAACGTACGTGTATCTTTTTTAGTTTTTGTTCCTCGAATAAAAAAGCCAAAATGTCAAAGGTACGCTTAAAAAGGCATGTTTGTTTTTTCGATAAATTTATTTTTATAGGAGCCATCAAAAATCAGTAGAACAATATTTTTTGAAACAAAAAAAAAAAAAAATATCCATCCCAAACAGTGAATAGTATAGACAAAAAATCCTCAGCTTGATTGACCATGCTAGACCGAAAAAAAAAACGAAGGCGGCATTACTATACTATTTTTTTTTCATGAAAAATAGAGTTTGAGGAAAACGTAATTTGTTATTTTCATTATGTAAATTTAATATCGTCTCTAATCTTCTAACGTTTAAAGGTTATTTATGGATAATGAAAGAGATTCGGTATACTTAATTTTCAGTTTTATTATACATAAAAAAATCTAATTTCAATTTATTTATAGTCTATAATGAAGAATTACATGATTTACTTTTACGTCGTACTTCATTAAAATCATCTTCACGTCTTGAATTACGTGAAAATCCTCGTTCATCAGGTGTACATATAACAAATTTAACTTGGAAAAATGTTTATACAATAGATGAATGTTTAAAATTAAAACGATTAGGTGATTTAGCACGAACAATGGGTTCAACACAAATGAATCGAGATTCATCAAGATCACATACGATGTTTTCTCTTTCAATTCAATATAAACATAATAATCAAACAAACATTTTTCGTCAAGGAAAATTAAATTTTGTTGATCTTGGTAATTTTTTGATTGTTGACTTTCTTTTGTCTTCTAAAACTATTCTTTAATGAAAAAAAAAAAAATTTTTTTTTTTTAGCCGGTAGTGAACGTCAAATAAAAACTGGTGCCAGTGGTCAACAATTACTTGAATCAGCTAAAATTAATCTATCTTTATCAGCATTAAATAAAGTTATATCATCATTAGTACAAACGAATACAACACATATACCATATCGTGATTCAAAATTAACACGTCTTTTACAAGATAGTATTGGTGGAACTACTAAAACAATTATGATTGCATGTATATCACCTTCAGAAGATAATTATGAAGAAACATTATGTACACTTCGGTAAATAAAAACAAAAAACAAGTTCTAGTGTATTTCTTGTGTTAGTTTCAATGAAGCAATAAGTCAGAAACATATAATTGCCAAATATGAAGAAAAAAAACATTCAAAATTAAAACATCTGTAAAAGTTTTGTAGTTAACCGAACGTTTTCATTGGAAAATACCATTAAATCATTTGAGTTATTTATCCTACAATAAAGATTCTAGATGAATCATTGATGAATCAACCATTGGAATATAGAATATGGGTTTCTCCGATATATCAACAGTGTAGATATAACAATCAGACGCACTCGCTTATTTTGTTACTCTAGTAACTATTCGAAGTGGAGAACGACTTGATAAAAAATTCTATCTAAGACTTTCCGTAAAACTAATGTAGCGCGAAGATCCCCCCATTTTGTGGAAAATGACTTGGTCTACCATTTCATGTGATGTAAGTAAATCTTTTGCCCGAATTGTACACGCTGAGAATTATTCGAATGGTATTGATTACTAATAATAGACATTGTCATTGCTATAGATTACACAATACATTCCCAGCATATATCTTCTCTGTAGTTAGATCTCGTCAATTGTTTGTTTATGAAGGTCGTTACAAGGCATGTTATCAAAGTTTTTTAATTTCATGCTTCGTTTATTCTCTGTAATCGTTCTACAAATGGTCATTGAAGTGACAAAGAAGGATAAATGGTTAACCGTAAAACTTAGCTTTTCACAGGCATAAAAAATTGATTCATTCGAATTTACACAGACTTTATCTATTTTAGGAATCGACAGAGTTTCTTAGACATTCTTATTATAACCGACCTCATCGAATGAATATTGATGAAATTTTATTCGAATACACTTAATATAACTTTCTTCTATTATATTTCATTCAATTGAAATATTTTTTATCAACACACAACAATTTGATATTTAATTTTTTAGTTATGCATCTCGTACAAAAAATATTCGTAATACACCAATTATTAATGAAAATTCATCATATGTACTTCTTCAACAATATGCTGAAGAAATCGAACGATTACGAGCAATTATTAATTCTTCAAATATGCATATGCATTCTTTATCACATTCAGTTTTATTAAATGAAGTTAAATTAGATGATCAACATTCAATTAAAACTATTCGTGATCATCAAATATCATCTGAAAATTCACCTATAATAAAGTAAATCATTAAAATTTAACCTTTTGCTATTTATGGTCTATTTGATATAGATGTCAACGCACAGTAAGTTGTCAAACAATGTCAATCATGACTGACACAGTTATTTCTACGACACAAACGACATACGATATCTATGATCATGATAATAAACAATTGCTTATAGTTTTTGATGAAGATCAACATAGTTATCAATTTCTTGCTTGGCATAGTTGTCACATTTCTTCGGAATACGATCGACAGTTAATAATACTTGTCAAAGAAAATAAAAATGAAAATAGTTGGTTAGGTACATTAACAACAGCAATAGAAAATAAACCATTAATATGGAAAAATCATTTATACCATCGTCAACATCAATTACATTTATCTGACCAAACAGATTCTATAATTACTCATTTTAAAATACAAGAAACAATCGATACAGTAGTAAGATTTAATAATTGTATATGAATTTACAAAATTTGAAAAATACCATAGTCTATCAAACATTACAAAAAAATTTAATAATGAAAACTCTACTAAATTTTAATTGAAATTTTAATAAAATTTTCAATTTGACATTGATACAAATTTAAAATTATTCTTGACTTTACTTCATGTATATTCAAATTATCTCATATTTATCAAGGAATTATTTAAAACATGTTTTTTTCTAGTCTTCATTATCAACTTTTTCATTGATTCTCTATACTTCATCGAATTATATCATCGTTAATAATATATTTTTATCATCAACTCATAAAAATCAACCTATTAATAATCATTTTATAACATTAAAAGACAATAATGATAATATTTATTATCTGTCAGATATATTATATTCATTATCAACAAATGAATTATTAGTTTTTATGCTTGATCAATATCATCACTACTATTTACATCATATTATATTAAATGAAAAACTTTTATATGAAAATACCGAACAAATAGAAATTGAACATTGTTGTTATTGCTGTTTAAATAATGAAAATAAACCTATGAAAAATAAATTAATATCTTGTTCACATTATTTATCATTTATTAATATGTCATGTGAAATTGAAGAAGAAAATAAAACACAAAAAACAAATATGCACTTCATCAATCTAAATAATCATTTCATATATTTGGATTAACCAAAGAAAAAAAAAAACCAAAGATTCATTTTTTAATTATTGAAGGATTAATCTTCATACACCTGTCGTTTATTCCCATCTATATATTTTAATCAAAGATAAATAGCTGTTACTTTCACAACAACATTTTTTTTTTCGCTATATTTTTATTGTCTACTAAACATGAAGCCTTGTCTTGTTGCTCTTTTCGTTGTTCTTTTTTCAGGTAAAATAAAATTTTTTGCTTTTTTCTTTTTGTTTTTCTAATAAACCAAAATTATTTTTAAGTATCATCTTATGCTGTCAAACCTCTATTACTTGGTTCACTTTGTTTAAATCAAGTGAACTGTTTTGTTAACCCATGTCAAGTACATAAAATGTTTTTAGCTTTTTTTCTTTTTATAAAATATTTTTTTCGCACATAAAAAAATCTAATAGGTCTCACGATGTGCTGCATATCCTGGTGCTTCATGCGTGTAAGTATTTGAAAAACAAAATACAAATCAAATAACAATTATTTTTCATTTATTAGCGCAAATTATTGTGGTGGTTGTTTTGCACACTGGTATAAGGATGGCAAACGAGTTGATTGTATGAATTGATAATATATATAGAATATTCAAATTAAACTAATTCTTTTATATATTTATAGGCTCAGATGAAGTAGCCGAACTATCAGTTGAAACTCCAGAAAGTATGTTCGAAAAAACTTAATGATCTTATAAATAAATTCATTAAATTATTTAGGTAAATGTATTACGGTTAACTGTTTTGTCGATCCATGTGGTTTTGCTAAATGCAATAAACATTCAGATGCTGTCTGCCGGTATGTTAATATTCAGTTCTTTATTTTTCTACAAAATATCTTATGACATTTTTTGTTTTCGCAGAGCCAACTATTGTGGTGGTTGTCATGCTTGGTTTTACGTTAATAACAAACGTGTTCAATGCGACTAAGAAAAAAAAACATTGTCCCGTATTTACAAAACAAATGACAATAAAACAGAAAAAAAAAGAAAAGAAAAAGACAAGAAATTAAATAAAAAATTTCAACATAAAGTTTCATGAATATAAGATAATGATGATGGATAAGAATCTAATGAATTATCTAAATTCATATAAATATGATCTGATTGAGATGTTGGATAAAAGTAGCTTTCAACTTCACGATCACATAATAAATCATCGAGCGAATTAAGTGCATATTCTTGTTGAAGAAATGTTCTAGGATTTAATTGTTTTTGTGATGATATATGATTAGGAATTTGTGATAACGTAAAAACAGCAGCTACGGAATGTCTTTGTTTAACTGGTTGCTGTTGATGTTGTTGTTTTTGTTGCTTAAGTAATGTTAAGCCATAAGAATTATTTAATAAATCTTCAGTTGTTTCTGTTGGAGATGAATGAAAATAATATTGTTTTGTTACAATATGTTTTGATGATGGACGACGAATTTCAACTTCATTTTTTGATGATAATGGAGAAAATCGATAAATATCTTTTGGCAATTTTTCTTGATGTTTTGTTGAAAGATTTTCTTTATTTGAAATCTGTTCATTTTCACTAGCAATAGTTCGTCGACGTGAAAAATCAATTGTACGATGACGATGATACTTTGATGAATGTGTGTCAGATTTTTGTTGTTTTGAGAATTGTATTGGTGTTATTCTTTCTGACATACCTTTTGTAAGAATCGATGAAGAAAATGATGAAGCAGGCGAAACTGTTCGTTGTGATCGTTGTTGTTCAAGTATGGGTCGCGTTATTCTTGTTACTAATGATGAACTTCGTTTAGGTGGTCTGATATTCGCTCGAGTGTTTTTCATGACGATTGTTACTGCTAAAACATACACAGATGCACCTTGAATGCGAATATTTACTTTGGCAGTGCTGCCACTACCTCCCACATTTTACTTCGTTTTCTTTTTTGCTTTTTTTCTCCTCTTATTCCTATAGATTATTGATGTTTGTAATATTCAAATAAATGCAAGGTGGTTGGCAAGGTAGAAAAGAGAGTTTGAGGTATATAAAGAATTTTTGTCTACAAATCTCTTACATACGTAATGCTCTATGACAAAATCCGAAGAAAAAAAGAGGAAGAAACATTGAAGGCATTATTAGGTATTCGACTGTGTCTAAGCAAACATTTTTCTGTTCTGTTGCTACAACAAAATGAAGATGATGAATTAAAAATTTAATTTTATCAAGAGATACGAGAGAAAAATTTCATATAAACGAGTATAACTAATATTTTAATAAAAAAAAAAAAGAAAGAAAAACAAAGCTATCGTGTTTGGAAATGAAAGATATTGTGGTTTTTTTTCATAAGCATGAGTATTAATAGATGAATTTCGTTTGTGAAACGAAAAAATAACATCCAAAAAAAACAAAGATTTAGTTACTATAACTTACATGAATTAAATTATTTTTGTCCTTTTCAAACTGATGTTTTTAAACCACTACCATCACGAACTCTAACAAAAATTTTGATTTTGTGTAGGCGGTGTGCTTTTCGTTTCACCTTGTTTCTTCTTCTTCTTCTCCTTCTCCTTCTTCTTCTCTTTTGCCTAGTGTTCTTTATCCATCTTCACTTTTACATAGACGTATGGTGTTTGCTTCATGTCTCACTTTTTCTTTCTCCTAACATTCATACAGGAGTCAAGCAACAAATGTGTGCATGTCATATTGTGTACCATCATCAACACTTAGCGATATGAGTCAACTTTTAAGTTAAATTTGATCAAAGACAAAGAAAAGAAGAAAAAAATAGGATTGAAATCAAAAGCAAGGTATTATATATATATCATTGTCAAGTGTTTTTTTTCACTTAAAATAAAATTAAAAAAAAGAATACAACACAATCGAAATGGTTTTCTTTGCTTACCTTGATCATCATTTTTAATCATAGATGACAATGTTGTTTTTTGTTGACTTGGGTCAATAAATAAGATATCATTTTTATGTTGTTTATTTTTTATCATTTTTTCAGTATCATTAAGCCATGCAGAAATTTTTTCAAAATTACCTTTTGATTGTCTTATTGGTGAATCATTATAATATGTAAATGGTAATGAAATAGTATTACTTGTTGTTATTGATGATGGTAATACATCATATATTGTTGTATATTGATGATATTGACGAAGTATATTTGCAGATGATATTTGCCTTGAAGTTGTTGATCTCATTGTTCTTGAATGTATCTGTTGTTTAGTTCTTGTTGGTAGAAGAAGACTTTTAAGTTTAGTTAAAAGATTATGAAGACCTTGGAAAAATAGAATAAGAAGAAAACATCTTTATTATAATCCTACGATAATAATAGTGGGAGGTAAGACAGAAAAAAAATAGCTCTGTTTACATTGAAAAAAAAAAGGCGACGGGGACCGATAATTTCTCCCAAGGACGAATGTAGACAAATTGGTACAATCGTTATACTTTTTTTTTGTCTCGTTTCTGTTTTGTTAGAGAATAGAATGATAGATAGATACAGTCGTATTCAGATGATGGAATAGAATAGAAATATATAGAAAATGTCATCTTAAGAACTACTACTATCGAAATAGCTTGAGCATAGATAGATTCTTTCACCATGTGCGGTTTTTTTTTTTCTTCATTTTTTTACCCTTTGATTTTGTCTTATGCTGCTCTTGATGAGAATATTGCTTATGGGCAATGGATGATGATTTTTTCATACATGGATCTTGAGTATTCGATACAGAAGAGCCACCTGTTGAATAACCGCTTGAAGTTGTTGTCGTTGTTTCGGGTGATAAAGTACCTGAAGTCGACTTTTTAAACATATTGGGAATCTTTGGTGCTTGTAATAATGATTGATGTTGTCGATGACGTTCGTTAGATAACATAATATGTTATTAAAAATTCAGCTATATCTATAATGAATAGTATCTGATTTAGAAAGAACGTGTTTATTGTCTGTGGTATTCAATATTTTTTTTTTAAACTGAACTTAAATAGAATAATAAATGAAGAAAAAGAAAAAAAAAAAAAGATAAGCTGAATAATTAATAAACCGTAAGACAACAAAAAATGATGTGTAGTGTACAATGTCACATCTGAAAATCGAGAAATGACAATGATGAATTTGCACAGCTTGTCCTCTTTTTTTTCTCTTCTTTCCCTATCATTCGATACCACCACAATACATATATATATATATATATATGTATATATATATTTATGTATATCTGTGTTTATATGTGCATCATTTTTCAATTTTCCATATGTATATATATATAAATGTAAATATGATTGGTAGAATTTGTCTCTATGCAAGTAAACTCTTTCAATATTTCGTTGTTCATTCATACTAATATTTTACGCTCATAATTGGCGTCTGGCGATTGTCAATATATATAAACGAAATGAACGAATACTTAAATATAAAGAACAATTTGCTTTACTCGTGTGTTCACTTCTCATGTTACTAACGGCTGGTCTCACTCATTATTCGTTGTCGTCATGTTGCCTCTCCTAATCATGCATAGTACATATATATATATATAAGTTGCAACTCAACGGAAGTAAACATATACAATGTCGAGTAGAGAGTTTTATGTGTAAACGTGCATATCTCGAGGTCACTAAAGACGATTTTGACATCGTCATTTTTTTCGCTCAATCAAACTCAATTTATTGTACAGCATATGAGTTAACATTGGTACATAGAAGATAGTAGACGGAAAAAAAACGATCGTTGACATAAAGTCTATATTTCCTATTAGTAACTACTAGTCACTAGAACAGAAATGGATTGAAGAAACGAGACGATTTCTAACTTGTCTGTCTCTTTTTTTTTTTTTTTTCTCTCTTTTTTCTAGTATATAGACATGAAAAAAGAAAGCTGTCAATGACCTGAAGCCATTTGCTTGTGTCTAGTGCTTGACTAACTCTACTTTTGTTATAATTACATTTTACACACACACATATATACCAAATAAAAGGGAAAAAAACTGAGGGACAAAAAGAGTCTACTCACAGGAAATGAGTTATGACATAAGCATCAGATTATAGCTTGTAGAAAGCGAGAGAGAGAGAGAGAGAAGAGAAAAAGGCAGATAGGTTCAAATAAAATATTTCCTTGATAATATTAGATAAATATTTTACAAGAATTTCTAACAAAATGAATATGTTTGATGATTTAAGGTGCATACTACATCTTATAATCGTGTATATGTATTAAGAGTAAAGCTGTTGTTCTCTGGTGACATAGGACAAAAAGAAATATCAAGTAATTATAGAAATAAGAGATGATAATAAATGGAACTATAGAATATATTCTAGATGAATAAATACATACCATAAAACATATTTATATACAAGGATTCATTTATTCAGTAAATAATAATCAGAATACAAAACCTTTTAATTTCCCAAAGAAAGACAAGAATGTAAAATGATTCTAATTGTTTTGAATAGAATATTTTTTTTTTATTGAGTATTCTATTTAATATCTCAAATACTTACTTGAAATACAAAACAATTATTTTGTTCAAGGATACCTAAATAAAAAAAAAATATATATTCTTATCAGTTGACATTGTAAAGTAATGTAACTACAGAATCATGAGGTTTCGAAGACTAAAGAAAAATAAAAATAAAATCTCAGATTTAATAAAAAAAAAAAAATGAAGTATGGTATAGTCTTTAATATATCAACTTAGTTGTCGGATGTTATCTTTTCTTTTTTATTAATCAGAATAAAGAAGAAAAAAAAAAAAGAATGTAAAAACTCATGACTTATTATGCTGATCAAACATCTAATCTTACCTTTTTTTTTTTTTCTATCACACTAAACATGAAACTGAGTCTTTATATAAAATCTGACTGATTATTTAAATATTTAAATTTTCTTCTTTCAAGGTTATATTGAAAAAAAAATATGTAATATGATAATCAATTTGAATTAGCGCAAAAACAAAATTCAGAACAACAACTATCTATTTCTCTTATATTAATTTGCGTTTTACTCAATGATCATGTATATATATATATTATAAAATCACTATCGATCATAGAGAGTAGAATTAGTATGTTGAATATATTAAGAATATCGAGTAGGTTTTTTTTTGTTTTACGTACCAATCAACATTGACCACAAATCCAGAGAATAAGTATTTTAATATGCGAATCATGTCAAGTATTGTGGTTACTAATAATAAATATGAAGATTTGATTTAGAAACAAAAATTAGACTTTTTTTTTTCTCTTCACGATGTTTTTCTATCTTGAATCCCAAGAGATATAAAGATGAGATGAGAAAAATATTTATTATGTGAATGTTGTTGTTAATCAAGAGATTATTACATTATTTCAAATATGTCAAGATAAAATAGAATATAAACTACAAATGACAATTCATTACGTTTCTTTTTTTCCATTTCTTATTAACATAAACTATTATCTCAAATATATCTTACTAAATATAAATAAGAAAAACTTGTCAAACAAAAAAAAAAAAAATCAATCAAATTTGAAAAAAATTAGTATACTAATGATTTTAATTAAACATGCGATAGTTGTATCTAAACTATGGAAATTTATAATGATCAATCAATAGTCTTTGTTCAGAATGAATATATTCTCATCGACATTTTTTTCATATAATCTAGATCTAACGATCAATGTATTCACATATAAAGAATAGCTTAAAAGTTTAGTATACTTGTATTTTTTGAGATATTGTCTTAGTAGTAATAATCAAGGTGAATCGAGAAAAAAGATTTAAGTAACTGAAAAAAATTTCCTATGAGTTGAAATCTTCTATTTAAAATTTTTGGAGAAGGATTCTCTCTTGAAAATAAATTCATCTGGATAGATCAAATATATTTGCAGAAAATGAGATACTTCCGAGCTTTCTATGACCTTTCTTCATCTAATTGCGCTTGATCTATGAAGAATCCTGAAGCGTAAAGCAATAAACTTGTTTGAAAAAAAAAAGAAAACAATGGAAAAAATAGCTTTAGGGGCTTTTCATAAATCAAATGCAGTTGAAGGAAGAAAGGTTTTCAAGAACTCGGAAATATCTCATTTTCTCTCAAATATGTTTACTCGATCTAATGAACCTATTTTCAAAATGTTTTCGACCGAATACAGAAAACTAGTTATAACAATCTCAATTTTCCAGACGACTTTTTTTTAACAAAACTTAACATGAAGCCGAAGAAAAAATTTCTGTTCATGAAGAATTCTTGCATCTACTCAAATCTTTTTTTTTCTGATTCATTGCGTCTATTATCTCGGAAAATACAAGTGTGCTAAACTGTTGATGAAATCTTCTCAGATATTTTCTTCTGATTTCCATGATGTTTTGCCAACAAAAACTACATAATGTTCTAGTATAAATCCTACAAGGAATTCGATTCCTATGGAGATATGATGAAGTTATTGAATTTTTAATATTTCTATTTTCAAGAGATCTTTCCAGTTCACCAGGTTTTTGAAAAATTATCTTTTCAAATTTTGTTCTGAAACTGTTATTTCAATTAAAAAGTTTCGCATACCGTAGCTTGAATGAAGAATTTTAGAACTATTAGATTTCATATATTCGAGATACAAACCTTTCAAAATATCATTGTATTGTGTAATATCCGTGAAAAAGGCATTTATTGTTTAGAAAGTTAATAGATTGAAGATTGAATATCTAAAAATTCTGAGGCTAATCTCACATGCAAATGATTGTGAGCTCTTTAAATAGAGATATGTTCAGAAGAGATGTATTGATGATTGTTTTTTTGACCCGAGCTGCCTCATGGATGGAATGATTTTTTTTTTCTTTGGTCCTCGAGCAGTTTTACGGGTTGAAGAGTCATTAATCGGTCGCGCACTAACCCACGGCTTAATATAAATTTTATTAGAAAAGTATTTACTTACAAATTCGTTACTTTCTTTTTTATTGACGCATGTTGTTTAATTACTTGTGAAACTAAGGTTTATTTATGATTATAATATCATGTTTTCTTTCTGAACATATACATAAAAATTACAAATCTTCAATGAAAATTCAAGACAATAAATAAGAAAAAGTGATAGTATACGTTTATATATATATACAATGTTAATATAACGATTAAAGAGAAATAATTCTCACATTGGGTATTTTTTTCAAAGATATATATTGAAATTTTCTACAATAATAATAATAATAAATCTCATTGAATTGATATGATGATTTTATTATAAGATTAAAACTGAAGTATCATGTGATGAGGAAATGTTCTATTAGTCTGAAAGCAACAAAACTGAAAATAACATCAAAAAATGTTTACTTTTTCCTTTAAGCAACATTCTTGATGATGATATGAACTATGTTCCAATAAAACTGAAGTAAAGTAATATTTAAAAAAACTATTAATTTTCGTCGAAAATATAATCATTACTGCGGATGATCTTCTAATTCATTGGACTTTAAACTATCAGATTATTCTATTTGAAATAGTGTCAATAAGAATATTAATTCTCAAAAAATCAAAACACGAGAAATCCGAAGAAGAAAAAAAAATGAAAGAAGCGTGCCAAACTATTAATGTCATTTATGTTCGCAAAGTGATCGATTCTTTTCTTCAAAGAATCCGTGCAGCTGTGCAACACAAGGACGTCTTTTTTTTTGTATCACTTGACTTCAAGTTTTTTTAAGCATGTATCATAGCATCATGCAAAACAATACCTTTTACTGTTATTTTCATATTTATTTCTCTCAGAATAAATTCATGCCGTTAAAATCGCTAAAAAATTGGCGATTAATCGTAATATATATCTAAATGATAATTGAGAGCTGAAACATGATAAATCACCGATTATTTTTCGTTGATTCTGAGGGTTTTTTGTGATAATGTGTGATTTTATAATCGATTATTATCCTTTGTTATATCGATAATTTACAAGTGATTTTGTTCATGTAAGTAAGCTCGATTTCTACTGTTATACTAAGTTTCTCTTACTAATTTATAATGATGAATATTTTTATTCTAAAATTAACTGTTTACTTTATTCTACATGAATAAAACACCAAATAAAAATTTAAGAAATGGATGCAGTATGCAATTCCACATAGTTAAATGAGAACACAATAAAAACAAAAAAGATTCATAAACTCAAATTGATATTTTTGAATTGGGCTTTTCTCTGAAGTCACTCCAAGGATATATATATATATTTTTGTTAATAAATTAAGTATCTAAATCAGTGGAAAGATTAGAAATCGTAATTTAAAAGCAAGAGTTAAAGGATAATGATCATCGAAAACTGAATCTAAAAATCTAAAAATCTTACTTTAAAAAAATACTTGATCCGTAAACATATCTAAAATTATCTATATTATCAAATACATTTATTTGATATTGATGAATAGGGATGCGAATCATTTTCTGAAATTGGTAATGGCGTCCTTGCTCAAAACAAAATTTTTCTTTTGATTTCAAATCTTTATCATGATATCGAGAGAAAAGTAGCAGAGACTTCAGTCTTGAAGTCCACTTTTTCCTCCTGGGATTATCTTTGAAAAAAAGTATAAAAACTATATTTGACTCTCAATTTTACGGATTTGAAATATTTCTCTAATTAATTGACGATTCGTAATTGAAACCAATGATTAAACTTTGATTTATCGTCATTTCTCGAAAAATCGTTTCTTTGTGTCATAATCACGATCAAATCGGATGTTATCCTGACTTTTTTGATAATCACCAAAGTTGCCACGATTTTCACTACATGGGATAAAACATTTCATTATCGAACAATGCTTCAGTTTTAGTCTTAAAATAAAAGTCCTTACAACAATGGAATGAGATTTCTAATTACTATTTTTGTAGCTATGACGGGGAGGGGGGGGGGGGCAATGCGTCTCAAAGAAAACTCATATTCTCTTGAGAGGAAAACACTTAAAAATTTGATAATTCTACCCCCTCTAAATAAAAAACCAAATTTTTTTAAAATCTATAATAAAACACGCTGCTTT